>QGOD01000157.1:69321-88344 GCA_003313065.1 Sarcodon sp. MG97
ATATTTGGTGGTGAGGGTGTTTTTGGTAGTGGAGATGTAGGTTGGGCTAAAGTGGGGGGCAAGAGTATACTTGATTGTTTGGTAGTATTTATTGCTTGGACTCTAGCACTTGTATAAGGTGGGCTGGAACCAAAATTACTATAGAGAAGGGAAGTGGTAGATACCACCTTGGAACTACCACTCTGAAAAGTAAGAACAGTAATACCAGGAGCCACAGATGATGTCACAGTGGTCAAGATTGATGGTATTGGTCCAGGATGATAAGTATCACCATGACCACCATGGCCACCATGACTTCCAAATGGTTCACTGTCATCTGGGTCCCCAGTACTATTGTTACTTGATGAATCATAAGAACTGCCACAAAAAACACTTGTAAATCAAAGCCATTTTTAACTGCCGAAGAATTGACCAACCTGTTTGGAAATCCACAAGCTGTAGATATGATTTGATAGATCTGGACTTGAGGAGCAGTGGTCATAACAGGTCCCCAAGGATCTTGTCCTGGAATGACTTGACTTCAGATAACAAGCAAGAGTGATGTAAAAAATTTTGCTGACCCATTACAAGACCACCGAAGCCCCAGTTCTCTTTGCACTTTCTCACACAGTCCGCACTCCCATAGTAACGGCGAGCACAGGCAGGATCAGCAAAGACTCGAGGTAACATAATGAATGGCAAGGCAATAAAGGAGAGTAGGGAAAAGGGAGCCATAATTCAAGAGATTGTGGTATTAGAAGGAATATCTGAGACCGTCGCGGGCGCGATATGCACAAGCCAAGATAGTAAAGCGAAACTCTCGGGGAGGAACAAAAGCAGACGACGACTTTATAGACCAGCGAGGAACTAAACATATATTACATAGAACTCCAAGATGGGGCACTGCCCACAGATATCGTCAGAAGACGTCTTTCTATTTGATGATAAGTCATTCAAGAATAGCCCGGCGTAATTCATAGTAGACCAGAAACATGCGTGTAGGAGTTGACGTTCGATGCATCAAATAACTATACTGTCCGGATCATCGAACCAATACATTAGTTTCTGAAGATCTCACTAGTTGACGACATACAACACTTACATGGGACAATCACTTAGCATCGCTGCATGTTCCAATCTCTTCATCACAAGTCACATCCATTAGCCAGACTGCAACAGATATTTCATGTTCTGCTGGAAACCGTCAGTTATACACCCGTCAGTGATGATTACGATCCTACCTGATTCTGGTCGTATTTTAAACGGCATCAACAAGTTGATGTTAGGTCGTGTTGGTGCTTATACATCATCTGGGGCAAACCCACGAATCTTCGTCGTCCACAGGCCCAGCACCCAAGCAGAGAGTCACTGGCATAATCAAGATGCAGTTCCATTGATACCGCCTGCTGTTCGTTGTGGCGACACGGGAGCCAGTGCTTTCTTGACCCAGACGGTATTTGTTGCGATGCAAGTAACACGAGTGTTGTCGTATCAAAGGACGATGATCATAATTCGCGAAGTTCCTCCTAGAGGTCACCCGGAACTCGCCGAACCAAGCTCACCCTCAGGATGTAAATTATACAATGTCAAAACCGATGGCCTTTGTTAATCCAAACCTGATGCGAATAAGTCGGCAAAGAAATTCAGTTCGAGGTCCATAAACTACTCCCACTCCACCGTAACCTTGAATTTGAGTGAACGATCCCACTATAAGTAAATGAAAGGCCACCAGTCCCATTTACAATCCCTCAAGCTGACGATGAGTTGACTTGGACAGTGACAGCTGACTCTGCGGTGTTATTCATTTCTTTCGAAATATATCTTGCGGCGGTGACTTTGTCGAAGAAGATGTGTGCTTCATAGCACTATTATCAAATCAGAAAGTACTGTCGATAACACGTACTCGTGTACAGTATATATAAAAGATTAGGGTTCTCCAATGGTCCCGTGTTATTCATACAATCCGCTCCAAGACCTCCAAACACAAAAAGGGTAGGTTCCGCAGCAGCCCTAGCATGCCCAGAACGTGCATTTAGCGTAGGATCCATACTTTGGAACATATCTTTGATCTGCAAAAAATGGGCGTCGGTCACCAAAAACCACGAGCAAGTCTGGAGTGAAAACGGACTTGAAATTTTGTATGCTCCAAGATCTCCTATTAGCTCCCCTACCTCCGTACACATAGATCACATCGTGAATTACAGTCGCTGAATATTTCCCGCATGGAGATGGTATAAAGCCTATACACTGTTGCACTATCCATGTTCCGGTGGATGTATCAAAAGCCCAGGTATCGTTGTAGTATTAAAGCAAATTGATGCCTCCAAAGCTTATTATACAAGTCCCATTAACAAGCTGACATAGAAAATGGTAGACTTACATGATGATCTTGTCTCCATATGCAATGCTTACATGGCCTGTTCGTTGCGATAGTCTGGGAGACTCGATAGCAGGTTCGACCAACTTCCGTGATGGTTTCATTCTCACTAATGGAACAGTGATGTGACAGTCGTCTTAGTGAGAATCGCGCTACTCGAACAGACATCACTCACAAGAATTCAAGTCAAAACACCAAAGGTCGTTGAAGAATGTCTCATCGAGTTGAACACCGAAGACATAAAAATTGAAGCCTGTTACCGTAACTGCAGGTCCATATCAACCCATAGGAGCAGGTCCCCACACACTCACGCGCATCCATTCTCGTGAGGTGATTATCCACCACATGACGAACCATATTAGAATAGGTATGGCAAAGACACACGTAGGTTGAGCAAATATATGCAATTGTCATGGCCGTCCCCGGGATTTACCTCATTGTTTGTTTTGGTGTCACCTCCCCACACGATCAGTACACTCCCAACAAGAGCACTTGCATGTCCAACTTGAGGAGACGGAAGTTGGCCGGTAGTCTGCAGCTAGTTACGGACAACTCCATTGTTGAATAATATATACATCGTTTTGTACTTGTCCGCGGAAGAGGTCACCTAAAAGGAAATTTTCGCCGGAGGCGGACGTTGTGGTCGGCGATGTGCGACCATACCTCGGAAATGAAGATGGAGAGGGCGTTTTAGTCAGAGTTGTATCCGGTTTTGGAAGGGTGATTGGCAGTAGTAGAGTAAATTTACATCGAGACCAAGCACATGGTCCTAGTTGTGTTGCGTTAGAAGCAGCATTGATTACATCTGAGCTGGAGCCCAGTTTATTTGACACCGCAGCTGCTGTTGTGCCTGAGGCTGGCTTGAAGTGTTGAGGGAGATGTTGTAACCGGCGAATAGCCGGAAGGACCATGTCTGAATCCACTGCAAGCAATCCAACCCAATAGATGGGTTGAAAGCTCGCATGCTTGTCATGACCGGACTGAGTCTTGACTTCCTGTTGCTGCTGTTGGTTTACCCGACTGTCCCAGACCTGCTGAGGAGGATCAGCGAGGTATTGGGCCATGGTTACATGAGAAGGCTGACCTGCGTTCTTTTCTTCTTGGAGAAGTAGGACATTCTTCCTTATGATGTTGGTATGATCAGAAAGGATCTTGCGAAGAACAGGGAAGTTACGAACACAGAACACCCGAGCATAACACCGGTCGATGCAATCATCATAGTGAGAAAGCTGATGAGTGTCGCCTATGGCTATGATGGATATAACATCTGAGTTCGACCGCCTTCATAACAGAAATTCGTGGTGACCGAGACATTGCTTGTGCAAATTTGGCATCTGACGTATCGGACAGATCAACGATATCATGCTGTCCCAACTGCCAGACGAATATATTAGTCACATATTTACGATACGGCAACACAGATTGGAAACACCTACAGGAGCTCGATCGAGGTGTGCTGCACGTCTTGCTGGTTTTCCGAGTCACCTCATCACAAATATCAGGTGTCTGTCATACATCAAACAGATCTCTCATGTTTCCGCTGGAAACCATGAGTTGTATACTCTGTGATGAATACATCCCATCGATCTTTGGTCACCATCGCCAGGTCAGTGTCGATCTAGTCCACGTTCGTATGTTCGGCGCTCGCCCATCAACCAGATGTGTAGCAAATCTTCACAGATGCCAGAAAACTAGATAGTATTGGTTCTTGAAAGTAAGATGAGTAAAGATGATGATTACGGCATATATGGGAAGCGTGAGCGTGGTAATTCTACAGTTCGGTTAGTAGCACGGGACTAGATCTTTCAGTCCGTATGTTCTTCCTCAGACTTGAAACGACCAAAGAGACAAAGAAAGGAAAATCACCAACCACATTTTAACGGGAATACCAACAAAGACTATGAAGTGCACTGCATATTAAAAAATCAAACGACGATACCAACCATGCCAGCTACGAGTCTAAGCACTATTTGATGAACATGAATCAGAAAATCTGCGGGGATTTATACCACTTGAAAAAGGAATGCGAGTCTGCATTTGTTCAACAAGACTCCCTAATACAACCCTCCGACGAGAATGACCAACACCTAGTGAGAATGACCTAACCACTGATGATAAAGGTGGTGTAACCCTTGGTTTGCGCCAATTCAAACCTATTACAGTTGTTGAGGTTTGATCAGCGTGATCAGGGCATCCAACCTGCGAGCCTTGAAGGAGCCCATTTGCACATCCCCCAGGCATTTTTGTGTGTTCCGGAGAGACACGTGCGCCGTATAGTTCAGTTCCCAAACCGTCCCACGCCCATCCGAATAATGCCTGTCAACTGCCTGGAAACAGTGACCTGCACCTCTTTCGACGTCATCACGATCCGTGCCCAGTGAAGGTATTGTTCGGATCCAAGACCGTAATCGTCGCGCTTATATTGTGCGATAACAATTTGGCACGATGGGTTCAGGAGTTTTGAGAGTGCCGACATTTTTTGACAGGATGTCTTGTGAAGATGGTCACAAGGTGAGTTACTTCGCCTCAGCCAATTCGAGTCTCCGCTTGGGGTTACGACGAACCTATCCATTGTTACTATGTGGAACCTTCCAGGATCGCTCTTCCTTGTGCGTCCCAGACAATACCGCAATTCGATGGATGGAACTGCAGGGATCGGATTGTGGAAGTTGTAGAGTTGCTAAAACCTGAAGGTTGGATTGACAAGCCCTTCAATCCAGTGAGTGAAGACCCACAAGCCGCTTTTTGGTCGATCTTCGACAAGTCAGTGAAAGTACAGTAGCCCAGCGCGACCCAGTGGTGCAGTGGCTCCAATGGTATGTCCACAGTAGATCAGAAGTTTACTCTTGACTCACCAAGTGAAACCAGATGAACAAAAATTGCTTTTGCCCCACCTAGCACAATTCCGGTGCATCTTTGTGACACCTTATTGAAGTCTTGAAGAAACATATTACGGGATGACGAGTCCACATTATATTATCCAGAAGCGTTGAATCAGACGACATTAATGTCAGCGCACTGCACTATCTGAAGGATGTTAAGGAGGACGACACATGACTTGGAGCCGTGGCGCGTACCTCAGATCGCTCCCACCATATAGTCAGAAGGCCCTTTGTCCAACTGCAAGTCTCTTTCAAAATTCTGTAACGTAAGATAGTATTTCGCCTTTATACATCCCCAGTACTCTAGATATCATTGCATGGTCCCAAACGATCAAGGCGACAACCTTATCCCACTTCATGAGGATGTTTCCAGGCGCAAGATAACCGTGAGTGAAGAAAATGCGTCGTTGACCTGACATATGAGATCAAATGCGCTAGATCATGTTCGTCCATATAGATCCTGGCCCCATCGATAGGGTGATCATGAAATCCGGCAGTAGTCATGAACGAACCGAATGTCCTGCTGCCTGCACCGCGAGCATCAAGACAGGGGTGTCCAGGGCAGACACTACAGGAGGTTGTGGAGTAGGAATGAGACGTAGTTGCTCCAACCCGAAGAAAGAATGTAACTGTTCGGCAACATGGGCTTGCTGTTCTTGGGAGAAATGTTCCCATGCGAAATGGAGAAGTTCACCACCAACACGATTCATCAACATGCGGTGATTTCAGACCTAGGTGGTAGACAAGATAACACAAGGTACGAAAATCTGAGTGTTCTTTCGGATGAAGTGAATTGTTTGCTTCTTCTGCAGCGCGTAATCTGCCCAGTTTGATGATAAAACTAAATCGTAGATCTTTGACTGGCCCCAAAGAGCCCGCATGGTGACAAACTCAAGACACAAGAGATGAGACTCCAACCTTCGATTACATTAGGTTATCGGTTGTTGTGATTTATAAAAAAAACTGAATGCAGACTTGCCTAAAAGCAATCACTGCAAGGGCCATCCATTTTAGTATGGAAGAGTTCAGAAGGCCCATTAGTTTGTAAAGTTGGGTTGAGAGTCGGCGGCTACGCGGGAGAGCATTCATACACGTTTGCTGTCGCGTTATGGAAGGACAAGTGTGTAAAAAGCTAGCTTGAGTAGACGTCGACGGCCCCTAGATGAGAATGACACTTGTCCATGGATATCATGGAGCACGGAGGTCGACACCGTTGAAACCAGGCTGAGTCGATGAATCTGCATTGGTCGGAGGTGTAGCGTGTAACTGGCATTGCCACCAATCATATAATAGCCGCATATTTGACTTCCTTCTAAAATTGTCCATCATCCTCTCAATACTCCAATGTCTGACCCAAGGTTCGCCAGGTTGAAGACAGATCCTCGTTTTCGCCGTATCCGAAAGGACACTTCGAAGGTCACCATTGACAGACGCTTCAAGGGCATCTTCGACAGAGACAAAAACAAGCCTAAAGGTTAGGATTTTCTCTTTCCAATTTATGACATGAATCTGAATTATGGCCCTAGGCCGTGTTGACAAGTATGGCCGGGCAATATCTGACGATCACGAACAAGAAAATCTACGGCGTTTCTATCGCTTGGAAAACGAAGATGAATCTGATCTTCCAGACTTTGCTCGCGGGGAGGTCATGCTCGAATCTTCCGACGAGGAAGACCAACAACCCAGCGAAAATAATTCAACGAGTGGTGATGAAGACGAGGAGGACCTCGTATCTATTGGTTCACGCCAGTCCAAACCGATCGTACTTGCCGAGGAGCGGGACATCAACCTGGACGAAAATGATTTTGCAGACTTAGACGCGCAAGCTAAGGCTTATGCTGAAAGTAACGATGATGACGAATCAGCGCAGATTATTGCACCTACGAAGCGGCTTGCAGTCGTGAACCTTGACTGGGACCATGTCAAAGCAAGTCATTTATACAAAATATTTTCGTCTCTCGTATCTTCGTTCAGCGGAGAGGGAAGAAGGGGTCGTGGGGATTCTAATAACTCTGTTGTTCGAGGACGAGTGCTAAGCGTCCGCATATACCCCAGCGATTTTGGGAGAGAGCGGTTGGTTCGTGAGGAAAAGGAAGGTCCTCCTCCAGAAATATTCAGGCGATCTAAAGAAATTGTAAACGAAGATGAAATTAATGAAAGAACTGTCTACGAGGTGGGCGACGAGGATGAGTTCGACGAGGATGCACTGCGCAAGTATCAACTTGAACGACTACGGTATGTTACTCGCACGACCCTTCCGTACCTGTTTAATTGGGGAAGGACAGGTATTACTATGCTATCGTGGTATGTGATACTGCCGACACTGCCTCGCACATATATTCGGAGTTGGAAGGAGCAGAACTTGAACGTTCGGCCAACGTATTTGACATGAGCTTTGTGCCAGAGGATATGACGTTCGAGCAGGACTTCCGGTAAGCGTTGGTAGTCCATAGTCCATATTTGTGTATGAATTAATTCAGCTATTAGTGACGAAGCCACGGAAAATTCAAACACGCAATTCAAGCCCATTGACTTTACCACAGATGTATGAGCATACATGTTCTTATTACCTCTCGATGACAAGACTTAAATAGGCACTTCGACATTCAAAAGTTAAGCTAACATGGGATCAAGATGACCCAGAGCGGAACCGGTTCACCCGTCGTACACTTTCAAGAAAGGAGATCGAGGAAGATGATTTCAAGGCTTACATTGCTTCATCGTCAAGTGAAGCGGAAGATTCCGCGCCCCAATTACACAATAAAAAATCTAAAAAATCATCAGAAAGGGATAAGCTACGCGATCTTTTGCTTGGTAGTTCAAAGAGCGATTTGCCTGAAGGATGCGACAGCTTTGACAATAAGAGGGTAGAAGACAACCTGGATATGGAGATCACCTTCACCCCAGGGCTGAGTGAGGTCAGGGGTGATATGCAGGAGACTACTTTGGAGAAGTATCAACGAAAGATGAAAGAGAAGCGTAAGAAGCGAAAGGAGGTACTCGTGGAAAAGGGCAAAAACCAGAATGCTGATGGCATGAAGAAACTCGAAGATGACTTTCTCGACGACGGAAGCAGCGAGTCCAGTGACAGATCAGAAGCCCCTCGTCCACAAAAACTTGGAAACAAGACGAAACACAATAGGATTGCAACTGACGACTCTCGTCCGAAAGCTACTGCTGAAGAGCTCGCGCTGCTTCTCGCTTCTGATGATCCCAAGGGGGCAATCAAACACTTCGATATGTCTGCGATACTCAAATCAGAAAAAAAGAGGAACAAATCCAAAGGAAAAAGGGCTGAACAAAAGGAGGAAGACAATGAACTTCAAGAAGGCTTCGTTATCGACGTCAATGATGCTCGATTCAAAGCCATTCATGACGACCCTACGTTTGCTCTTGATCCTAGTAACCCCCAGTAAGCCATCTACTCAAACATCTAACCTCATATATATTGATCAATGTCCCAGTTTCAAGAAGACGAAGAGTATGACTGCTCTCTTGGAAGAGAGATCAAAAAGACGAAAAGTGAAACAAGAGAGCAAGATGTCGGCAACCGGAAATGCTACAACAATAGACCGCAAACAGAAGAATTTAAAAAGCTTGGTGGAGAGTGTTAAACGGAAGAGCACAGCAGATGATGGAAGGGGCACAGGAAAACGGAAAAAAATATAGATAATCAGGTTCTCCCGCGACAGGATCAGCACCACTAGAGACATTCAGAAACAACGCATCCCGGACAGCTTGAAAGATTGTAAATTAGCGACTACATGGTTAGCCAACATCAGTGCCACTCAGTTCATCGCAAGTCGCTGTACAACAGCCAATGCAGCTGTTTCATGAATGAATTCACAAAAGCAAAATTGATGACGACACGTATATCAGGATCCTTGACGCCTTGAGGGCGTTGAAAGATCGGTCCCGTACTCTGGTACAGAACGTTTGATTTCAGCTATGACGATACAATAACTGCTTACATGCATAGTTCATCTATGAAATTTTAGCATTAGAGAAATCGAGCTCCGGGTGCGCGGCCTTGAACTTTTCAATAGCCTGTGCGATTGGTTGGTTAATCGATTATTGCAGGCATAATGTTAATCGTTACCTCCTGCTTCTTGAGTTCATCAGAAGTGGGCTTGCCCATTTGCTACAATCGGTCTCAGTGCAAGAATCACGGTGGCAGACTGAATAATACCTTCTGCTGATTATCATACTGCATAGTGGAATCAGCACCGATTCGAGCGAACCTTTCGAATATCAACGTACCATCATTTTTTCTACCATCGCTCTAAACTTGCGTGAGCAACCTTTCCCAATATTAGTGGATATGTCTACCTAGTTTCTCCGTCCAGATCACTGAGTTTACTGTTTTCTGGGGTGATTTTTGTTGTGTCGATCTTTGGATGATGCGTTACGACGTTCTGCCACCATTGCTGTTTATTGATTTTTTCCAAGTGGATGTGTATGGCCTGCTGATCTTCTGCGATACAGATGTCACGACAACATACCGTTTTACGAATAGGAAATACGGACCAATAGTCCAAGTACTCTCGTCGACCTTGATCTCTTTGCACAATTCGCCTTCCAAGATCGGATCTTGACCTTTTAGGCCGACTTTGAGTCTTCTCTTGGTTATGACGACGTCTAAGTTCCTTGCACGGGTCCCTTTGGGAACTGGGACAACGAGATCGACATCTCCAAGCTCTTGTTTCCAAGAATAAGGTAGAGCTGGTCGAAAGATTGTCAATGCTTGAACGTTATGTAGTGAAATTGGCCAACCAGCTTGTTCTTCTAGTTCACGCTTCCTAAGTTCCTTGTCTTTCGCCTCTCTTTCTGATGGTGAAAGCTTGTCGTAGTCCTCAGAAGACATTACGTTCTCGAGAGTCAGGCATATACAATGTAACTGAGCTGCTTGGCGGCCGCCACTGCACCCGTGCCACCGTGACATAGTAACGCGACTTGTCACGCCCCTCAAAGTGAGTCACGCCTGCTGGCTGGAGTGAAGTTTGGCCCAGATCACAATCATTCTTTCGTTCTTTCTCTATCTCTCCTCTTCTCGGGATTAATGGCAACTCCCGATCCATTTGCTGATTTCGAGGTTAGTAACAGCTGTTGCTTTACTTGTATTCGTCTGCTAACGGTCTTATAGAGCTTGCGACAAGTGGTCAAATCCAACACCGTGGATCGCTTGAAACAAATACTCACTGGATTCAACGACGAATGCGCCTGCTCGCTGTCGAAAACAGGAAAAAAGCAGGATCTGATTGAACGTATCCTTCGCCAATTGGAAGTTTGGAGACTAGGGCATAATGGCGATAAATTCACGAAAGCACGATCTGTTGTGTACCAAGTACGAAATTCTGGCACGTAAGTTCTTGCTAACTTGAATTTGGTTCGTTATGCCGGATCGCCACCTACCATAGTCGGATTCTTGATGAGCACCGTTGAACAACAATTCCCTGACATTTATTATCTTCAGTTACACACCCACTAGTATCAAGGCAGATGGAACCTCCACGCTTCCTCCAGTACCCACCCATGTCCCTTACATTTCACCAAACCCAGGACCCAGCTCTCATTCCTACCATCCTCCTACCGTTCCTGCCGCTCTTCCTCGATATGACCCGTATCGGAGAGCTTCCGGTTCAGCTTCAGCCGTCGCTGGACCTTCCGTTCATAGGCCAGGTCATCTAGACATTCTAATAACTATAATTGCATACTGATCCACGGCACAGTTATTACATTCCAACCGTCTCCTTTCCTACGGGTAGATCAACCGGTATCCACCGTCGTGGAATGTCCAGGTATCTAAAGTTGACCTATCGCTTTTGATTTTGGTTATTTACATCTTCTCTACAGAGTCCGCAAGCTCTGTTGATCGCAGACAACAAGCGGTATCGTTTACCATGAATAGCGAACAGTTGCAGAAGCTAAATTCACCCAGGTAAAGTGTTCACCGCTTCCTGCATTCACATTCCCTGACTATCGTTCTAGACCTAAATACCAACTTCGATTATACTGCACTTCTTCGACATTCTATATGGGCCCAAATTTCCGGGTTACCGGCGCACCATGCCCAATTGAATTTCCGCCTGCTTGCGAAGTGCGAGTGAACAGTTTGGGATTGACAGCTAATCTGAAAGGTTTGAAAAAGAAACCAGGAACAGCCCCACCTCCAGATCTCGGCAAGCTGGTAAGATTAACACCAGGAGCTACAAACCGCGTGGAAATGGTTTATGTAAACAGTCAGCAACCTGTACATGGGAAGGTAAGTCAACTTGTGGAGGTAATTGTTCTGTTTTAACGAGTGGACAGAAATATTATCTGGTGGTGATGTTAGTTGAAGTTACGAGTGTGGACGAGCTCGTCGAGCGATTGAAAAAGGGAAAGTTTGTAAGGAAGGAGGATATTCTCTCCAAGAGTTCGTTGGGAAGCTGTTATGTTCCCGATATTGTACTGAAATCATGTCAAGTTCAGCAAGGACTGTCCGACGAGGATGACATCGTCGCTGGCCAACAAAAGATGTCCCTGAAGTGTCCGGTATGGATCATGGCTATAACCTGCCGTGTGCTGAACTGATGTTTTGATCTCATAGCTGAGTTATGGTAGAATAACTACGCCGTGTCGGTCCTCTGCATGTGTTCACCCTCAGTGCTTTGATGCTACGTCATGGTTCTCTGTTATGGAGCAGACGACAACGTGGTTGTGCCCTGTTTGCGAGAGAGTGTTGAAGTCGGAAGATCTCATCATGGATGGGTGCGTATGGATTCATTCTTCGTACAATGCCTGTTGAATGCATTTCATAGGTACTTCTACAATATTTTGCAGCAGACGCCGGAGAGTGTAGAAGATGTGATGATGGAAGCGGATGGACAATGGCACACTGTAGAGAACAAGTATGGTTCCCCCGAATGGCTCGCTGCACACCCTCCGAAACTAGACACTCTCGCGGGGAAGAATGTCTCACAGTCTGCAAAGCCAACGGTGGCTAAAATCACCAACGGCAAGGACAGAGCAAGACCAAAGGGCGCCGAGGTTTTCATTTTAGATTCAGACGACGAAGATGAAGGTCGAGTGAAAAGAGAACTGTCTATTTCATCCGACCAAAACTTTCCTCCGGCAACGCAACAAACAAACTCACAGTCGGCATCGCAAATGTCCAGTGTCATAGACCTCACGCTGGACTCCGATGACGAAGAGCCACCACGGCCGACACAGAAGAGAAAGGCTGTGGGCCCACCGTCTCCAACAGAACAGATTTGGAAGAAATCTCGACCAACTAATAACGGTGTGGGTAATCCTAGCACGGAATTACCAAGCGACAACACCTATACCAACGGACATTTGCCTCCAAATTTGCCCGCAAGACCTAGAATTCCATTCAACACTGCGCGATATAGCACATATACTTCGGCTATGCCTGATTATCGACGTCCTGCAGAAAGTAGATGGTAGAATAGGTGCATTTTTTACAGGGTTTAGTTGTGGTACAGTACTGGTCTATTAATCCATTAAGTATAACCTTGAAGGCACGTAATATTTCTGGCGACCCGCACAAGGATAAGCCGTTAACAAATGGCAGTTGCGTAAGGGAAACAACATGATGCAGATGAATGTATTCGTGGTGCACTCCGGTCTGATCCGAACCTGTGTCCAAGTTTGACCAGTCGTCCCGAAAAAACGTATAAATACTTCTTCCGAAACTCGACATTTTCAACTTGTCTTTCATCAACCACCACCACTCCGTTCTCTTTCTCTTATTCTCTTGAAAAAATGGCCGAAGTTAAGAAGGTGAAGTCGCCGAAGGATTTCGCTAGTCAGTCCATGCTTTGTCTACTGTTTTATGCTCTGTCTTGGTTGCTGAGCTGGCATTTGTTACAGCCGACTTCCTTATGGGTGGTGTTTCTGCTGCTGTAGCAAAGACATCCGCTGCACCCATTGAGCGAATTAAGCTTCTCATTCAGAATCAGGATGAGATGGTAAGGTTTTTGTCGATATTCACGAGCTCTTCTGCTCACGCGACATATAGATCAAGCAGGGTCGCTTGGCTCAACCTTACAAGGGTGTTGTTGATTGCTTTTCCCGCACGTATAGGGATGAGGGTTTAGTTTCGTTGTGGAGAGGAAACACTGCCAACGTCATCCGTTATTTCCCGACCCAAGCCTTGAACTTCGCCTTCAGTAAGTCTGCCACCGTCTCCAGCGCTTCTAATTTAAGTTTTATTCTCAATTAGAGGATTACTTCAAGTCCTTATTCGGCTTCAAGAAGAATGAAGGTTACTGGAAGTGGTTCGCTGGAAACGTTGCCTCTGGTGGTGCTGCTGGTGCTTCATCACTGCTCTTTGTTTACTCGTTGGACTATGCCCGTACGCGCCTTGCAAATGATGCCAAGTCCGCCAAAGGTGGAGGGGAACGTCAATTTAATGGTCTTGTGGACGTCTACAAAAAGACACTCGCATCTGATGGTATTGCTGGACTTTATCGTGGCTTTGTCCCGTCAGTTGTTGGTATTATCGTCTACCGTGGTCTTTACTTTGGTGTATACGACTCCCTCAGTATGTATTGTTATCCTTTCCGTACATCATTTATTAACGTTTTTGCAGAGCCTGTCGTCCTCGTAGGTGCCCTCGAAGGTTCCTTCTTGGCCTCTTTCGGTCTCGGCTGGGGTGTCACCATTGGTGCTGGTTTGGCTTCTTACCCTCTGGATACCATTCGGCAAGTCTTATATATCATCCTATGCCTGTGCTTTAGCACTGATTAGTTGTATAGTCGTCGTATGATGATGACTTCTGGTGGCGGCGTCCACTACAAGTCCATGTTCGACGCTGGTTCACAAATTATTGCCAAGGAGGGAACCAAGTCCTTGTTCAAGGGTGCTGGTGCAAACATTCTCCGTGGTATCGCTGGTGCTGGTGTCTTGTCGCTCTACGACAAACTCCAGCAAGTTATGTTCGGCAAAGTTTACTCCGGAGGTAAAGACATAAGCATTTATAGCTTTTTTTCGTTCTATATTAACACCTTGACTAGGATCTGGCTAAACGCTTTCGTCTCTGTTGCTGCTGTCTGTTTTTATTGGTTGATTTACGAACTAATAGATCCCTTTATACTCGCTATATCTTACTCTCTCTTCATGGGATTACGCGTTTGTTCCCTGTTAAAAGGCATCGTAGATACCAAAAACATGTTAGAAAACGCGACTATTATGAGTGTGACATCCGCGTGAGATGGAGTTGGGACACGGTCTGCTCTCACCCAAACCAAATGCGATGGCGGTTCGTCTATCCGGCAAAACAGCTGTGGAGTCGTGCATTCCAAACTAAAGCTCATGATCTCCGGCCTTACCAGCAATCTTGTCTCAATGCTTGTCTCGATGCTCTCGCGCAGGGGTCTAGTAAGATTGGTGTCTCTCTTCCTACAGGGGCGGGCAAAACTGTAGTCTTCGTGTCTTTGCTCTCTTGTATAGCGCCACGACCTGACAACCCGTCTGCAACACGTTCACTTGTTATAGTAAACAGCGTAGAGTTGGCCAGACAAGCTGCGGTACAGGCCAAGAAACTCTATCCCCAATGGAGTGTGGAAATCGAACAAGGCACAAAGAATAAGGCTTCTGGGCTGGCTGATGTGTGAGTAGCGAAGTCCATGCCACCTCTCGGTCCCAAAGGCTGAAAACTGTTCAGCACTGTCGCTACATACCAGACCTTGTTACACTCCGAGCGGTTAGCTAAATTTCGCCCAGATGGTCTGAAAGTTGTAATAGTTGACGAAGCTCACCATGCTGCCTCCCCTTCGTACCGATATATCCTGTCCCAATTCCATTCTACCATCAAGAACCCCAAATCAGATGGGAACCATGCCCCCATGAACTATCAGATTCCTATAGTTGGATTTTCTGCCACTTTCAGTCGTCATGATGGTCTGGCTCTTGGTGCAGTGTTTGATCGCATTATATATCACCGTGATTTTTTGGAGATGATCAAAGAAAAGTGGTTCGTCGACCTTTTCTTATCGATAATATCTGTAGTATCAACTAAGTCACCAAGGTTGTGTAACGTTCGCTTCACGTGTGTTCGGGCAAATCTCAACCTCAAGAACGTCACCATCAATTCTCGAACCGGAGACTATAATCCGACCAGCTTGGCACAAGTGATCAACACTCCGACTGTGAACAAACTCGTATTCCAAACATGGTTGGACAGAGCAGGTAAGGCACAGGTATAAACTTGACTCATTTCTCATCGTCTTCCTAGCAAACCGCAAGTCTTCGCTCGTCTTCTGCGTAAACATAGCCCACGTACGAAAGTTGACTCTCGTATTTCGCGAAGGTGGTGTCGATGCACGCTGTCTTCATTCGGGAACTCCTGTCGCGGAACGCGAAGCGTTAATATCATCGTTTAAAGCAGGAGGGTTCCCGGTTCTAGTTAACTGCGGTGTGTTAGATTCGTTTGACGCAACGTTTCCTTTTGAACATCATAAATCACAACTAGCCATTCTCACCGAGGGAGCTGATATACCCAACATCGATTGTGTTATAATGGCCCGTCCCACACGATCACGAAATTTATTGACCCAGATGGTGAGAATCCTCATACATACATTTGCAGCATATATCTAATTTTTCCACAGATCGGCCGTGGAATGAGGCTTTCAACCGAAACCGGAAAAGAAGATTGCCATATTATCGATTTCGTCGACATTGCAAGCCGTAGTCCTGGCCTTGTTTCCACCCCTACTCTCTTCGGTCTTGATCCTGCGGAGATCGTTGACGGTAATATGTTTCCAGCTGTTCACAGATGCAGGGTATCTATCTATTCTTTCCAGATGAGTCTGCGGAATCGCTTGAGCGGCGCGGACAGGAGGCTCTCGAGCAAGAATCTGAGTATGAAGACTACTACACTACCGATGACATTCCCCAACCAAAATCAATCACATATATTGATTATGATAATCCATTCTCCTTCGCAGGCGAGACTTCCGGGGCTCCCCATGTTATGAAATTAAGTAAAAACTCGTGGGTCGGTTGTGGAAAAGATATATATGTGCTTGAATGCTTGGGGAAGGGCCATGTCCGTATCGAGCCCGTTCAGAATGGTGCATATTCGATTGCGGATTATTGGCTAACCTTGGGAGAGTTAACAATCCGTTTTCACCAGATGAAGATGAAGGTATCCACTTTCAAGCGCACTATAGCCCACCTGCTTTTGATAAATTCACAGCGAAAGCCTTGAAGCTATCGCCTTTCCAGAGAAATCGGAAAATTTTGACAGCCAAAGATCTAGGTGCTGCCATCCGGGCTGCCGACACATATGTCAGGGCAAAAGTATTGCAAGATCCCATGGCGCTAGGGTATGTACCTGGCCCCCATTATAGGAAGATGGCCATTAACGCCCTGTCACGACAGTCTCCTTCGTTCTGCCAATTGGCGGAGACAACCGGCTTCAGAACACCAGAAACAGTTCATTTCGACTCGCTGGAGCAAAGTTGCCAAGACATTGTCAGATATAGACAAGAGACGTGAAGACCGAGTGTCTACGCTCTCCAAGGGAGAAGCTGCGAATATCATCACCAGGCTAAAGCACGGTGCTTTGGTAAGCGTGACATTTCAATTTTACCGGAAAAAATGTTGATTGTTCTTGCGCATATCATCAGTCAAGGTACCGATCACAGCTCAAGGCAGCCGCCATGCAAGAGCAGAAGCAGTTGAAGGAGATCAAGAGAAAGGCAAGAGAAATTGTTGCAGTGGGCCCATTGATAGATAATTAAAGATCATGTAATTACTGTACATTAGGATCAAGATACTAACAGGTTTTCTAATTGGACAGGTCTGGAGATACTGCGTGGGCACATTGCAATGTTAATGTCGCCGCCAATTGTGCGTCTGCAATCAAGGAAGTAAGAATTTCAGGGTCCTCGAATGCTAGTGGAGACTGTATCAACCCAGCCAAGACTGCGGCAACCAAGGTGTCTCCAGCACCGGTCACATTTACAATGGATCCGTTAGGCACATGGTGGGGAGGGAAATGTACGACCACGGCTGCGTCTCCATCCCGTCCTGGGGACACAATACATCTCTTATGAATATTGCTACCCTCTTCTGACCATTTCGACGAGTTCGGAACCCGCATAACGACAACAACACCAAGTTGCCCGCATTTGACTATGAGGTGCTGGAAGAATGGCAGAAGGTTGATAGCCATTTGCGCAATTCCTTGATCTACTAGAAAAGAGAGACTGCCTTTGGGAGGGTCTTCATCCGAGGCATTGCGTCTCGCCAAGTGACCCAGTTCCATACGGAATTCTGAGCCGATAGAAAAAGCATCGATAACCTGCCACCACTTGTTGTGCGAAGTGAGCAAGAGGGAGCCGTCCTGGACCTCTCGCCACAATTCTTGGAGCTCGAGTATGTTCGGCGATGCGAATGTTATTGGGGAGCGGGCAGGTGATGTTTTGAGTAAAGCGGAGATTGAAGGAAGAATCCGACTTGATTTTGCAACGGAGGTTGGCTCGCTGAGGGGTAGTTATGAGTGATCTTACGAGACCAAAACTGACGAAGGAGGATACTAACAAGAATACTAGAAGAACGTTAAGTAAAAGAAACAGGTAGCTATAGGCGATGACACTTACTAGAAATGTTGTTCTCACTACAATATCTGACTGAGGTACTGAGTGTTTCTGATGACAAATTCCCGTCGAAAGCAACAAGCTTGGGGAGATAATTCCTGATGAGATCGACCACCTAGGAAACTTGGAGCTTGCAAAAGACTATAGTTATCGCGCCACTTACTGATTGACCATTTAACGAGTGGATGATATCCATATCCGCAACACCTGTGACGAGTCCGCCTTCTCTATCCAATATCATGTTACAAACGGCGGATGAATGAAGGTCGGTAGATATCAGTCCGTCTGTCCTCATACCCAAGCCCTTCAGCCGTTCCTGTAGTATACCGCCAAAGATGTCCTTGCCGATTAGTGAAACCAAGACCGGGGAGGTAGATTGATGTTTCACTTTGTTGGTTAGAAGTCGATGAGCTCCCTCTGCAATGTTCCGTCCCACGCCTCCAAGTGAGATGGACACACGACCTGGGGTCGTGGAATGCAATATGTGAGACGAATTAACATCAGATAGAGGTTGGGTAACAGAAGTAATATCCAACGCTGCAGAGCCGACTATAACTAGGTCTGCAGGAGGCTTGACCTGGATAAGTAACGTTATAATTGGAGGATATATAACTTGAGAAGACCACTCACCGATGGGATATTATTGAACGCTTCTGTTGAAGGATACTTTTAAAGTTGGATTGCATCGAAGTAAACAATTTATCAAAGAGTTCTTACGCTCTTTTGCCCCATGTTTGAACTTTTGTCTGCTGATAGTCTGGCATACGAAGCAGCGATTTGTCCTCCTTGAGTGAGGGGTAAGGGCTCTGCTTGGAATTATGGACAGCATCGTACCGATTAAAGCCGTATTCTCTATCAGTGCAACATCTATTATGATTGAGCAGCGCGGACAGAAAACGAGAATCAGATGGGCACGCACTGCTTGGAAGAGATTGACCGTTTGTCAATTCGTTGACTCGTTTCAGCAACCAGGGTGTTACTTCTTTGCCTCTTCGGCTCATGCCATTTTCTTCTGATTCTTTTACGGCAAGCTCTACAGCCTTTTGGACAGTGTCGCCGACAGCGTGGTATTGCGAAGGTATGGGTACACCAAAGAGAACACCGTTAGACATTCCAAGCTGATGTTGATTATCTGGAACAAAACGGTGAGATGAGGTTAGACAAGAAGGGGGGG
>QGOD01000157.1:94456-114704 GCA_003313065.1 Sarcodon sp. MG97
GTAAAAAAAAAAAAGTTACGAACTCGGAGACTGCCCTATAGGGACAACTGAAGGCGTGTACAAAATCACCTTGGCTCATTCAAGAACTACTACTATCATGACCTGCATGAGTGGGTATCGTATGAGGGCGGAAGAAGAACAAAAATAGGTGTATTCCGATGCTGTTCAGCAACTCAGCCGCCGCATCACTCATCAAGTTTCCCGACGGAAAGGAACTTGCGGCAAGTTGTGCAATCAGGACCACAACCCGCCGTATGTACGCCGGGACATCTCTACTTTCAACGGGAAAAAACAAAATAATATGCGTGATATTGACTCCAAAATATGGGAATCTCGTAATTTGTCCCAATGGGGGGTAAGATAAGTAAATTCGTTGACTGTGCATGAAGCTTGCTTTGTAGTCAACGTGATAAGGGGTATCAGGGTTTCCCCCCCACAGATCGCCCTTCAAAATACACTCTTTTTTCGCCCTGCTTGCACCCACATGTAACGAACGACAAACGCAAATCCGGAGAGAATTACGATCATGATCACGAGCACGATACCAAAGATATAATAGCGATCCGTAGGGAACGCCCCGTTGGTAGGGATTGTGATGTTCAACGAGCATAAACCTAAAAGAGAGTGCATCAGACCAGTCACAGAGCCCAGGTAAGTGCCATTTACGCACCGACGATAACTTGAATGCTAAAAATGCTCACACCCACAGTAGTGAGAATGATCGTGGCCTTATCAGCAGAAGATTTTGTCATCCATGCCAATATATGCAGTTGGTGAAGATATATCGGATGAGATTCGCTAAGCGTCTTCTCATAATGAGCAAGTCCTTGTTGTAGAGTCAAAATATGATCTGTCAAACAAATTTCACTTGGTCAAATCACGAGCAAAGGACACTAATAACCCACCGAGAATATCCCCCGTGTGGATATACAGCTCAGGATCACTGCCCAAAGTCCATTCTTCTTTCGTCAGCAACCTTTTCCTTATTTGAGCAATCAGGTCAGCCTTTGTCGCAAGCAACCTCGTCAGCGTCGTGACAAGTCTTCTCGTCCTCGCCATACGATGTACCGTCAATGTTGACAAGCTTACCAGTGCCAAACTCTTCCCAACGGTCGCAGGGGCCATGTTTAATGGCATACTGGCGGCTCGCTTTGCTCGGCACAGCATCAGAATTGTCGTCGATGGCAAATATACTCCTGTCGGGACTGAACTCACATTCACAGCAGACGCGGAAAGCTTCTCGTTACAAGTTGATTCATAATCAACCTTTTCACGGTTCTCGGAAATCCCCTCAGACGGGGCAACCTTCTCCGAAATCGTAGACCACTCGGATGATTTCGGTTTACCAACATCGTTAGCGAACACAACATCCTCGACCTCACCGGCTTCCTTTTCGATCTCGTACAAAAACGGGAAGAAGGAATCCACGACAGAGTCAAAGATACCATGCGCGATCCAGTCTGTAATATGGAATGAATGAGACACCGGACTTGAAGTGATAGAATAGCAGACCCGATGACTTGTTGACATTTTCGTCCCAAAGAAGGACTTTATTTCTAACATGATCCAAATGCTCTGTGACAATATGAATGCGTTACAAGGACAAACCAGATTCAAACCCCGTACCAGAAATGTCCGTGAAATGAAACTGTGCCAAAAGTGGTTAGCGAAGATTAACACCAGTAGTAGACACACACACGGTACATAGTCCTCTTCCTCCGCGCAGAACAACAAGATAAATTAGATCTTCTCCAACAATACCGTCATCAGCAAGAAAAGACGATTCTCCATCTTTATGAGCGAGTCGCCGTATGTTGCCCCGGGTTTTCTCACTCTCTATGGCTTTAAAAACCACAAAATAATACCCCAGTTTAGGGAACAATTCCTTGACACTTTATCAGCTCCATAAAGTAGAAATAACGAACCCACTCACAAGCTTCTCACGGGGATCCCGAGACAGGATATCCTCCAGGGTTAAAGGGTGAAGATGTAAGAGCTAGACAAGTTCTGGTCGGTTGCGATGAACTCGGATTGAGAACCGACATAATGAACATACCTTGCCAAGAGCTCGCATGTCTTCACCGGTTGGACTAGAAACATCGAGCCACCATGCTGGCTGTTGGCCTTGATTTTTATTTCCTAGATCTACTGAATGGATAGAACCAGAAGGCGCGTTACTCTTAGGTTCTTTCCGACTCCCTCCCGCGGCCCGAAGAAGTTCGTCGGCATTGAACAATCGTGCCTGTCGTGTAGATCCAGATTTAGACTTGCCACCATTAATGTTCGATGTAGACGCCCGTGAAGATCGAGTTTGGTCTGGCGGCCGTAATCTTGCAGATGCTTTGATAGTAGCGTTTAGCCGATGGAGGACAGTAGGCAACAAGTATGTTCGTAGCATTCCATTTTCATCCACTGGGTGTTGCTCGCGCCGTGATATTCCTGGAAATGAAACCTGCAAAACAGGGGGAACATAAAGGACGAACTCCCGCGGCACCCGTCTGGTCTCCTGTCTGGCCATGATTCGGGCAACGACATCTCGCTCAGAGCGGGCGTTTCTGTCTGCTGCACTCGAACGCCTTCTCCTCCGACGCGCAGGTCGACTGTGTGTCGCGATGGAAGAAGACGAGGACGAGAATGACGAAGTGGATGAATTGCGCCAGCGACTGATGGCCAGCTCTACAACCGCGGCGATAGCCCCAAGACGCCCTGACGCTGCGCTCGAGGACGATGAAGAGCTGGTAGAGCTCGGGGAAATTGGGCGGGGATCTTCTGTTGCACAGGTCTCAGGTTGTCGCCCTCTATAGATATCATTATTTTCTTGAACACCATCCTGTGGCATAAAGGCGCCGTCTATTGGTACATGTACAGGAGAGGCGAGAGGTAACGATGTCGACGAACGACCCTGGAAGAATTCCATAAGTTGGGGAAGGGAGGTGAATTGGCAACAAAAGGAGGAAGTCAGTGCAACATCAGAGGAATGTTGCTGCAGAGGGAAATTGGCCTTGAAGGGTCGCTGGTTTTAAACACCAGGACAGCTGGACAAGTACCGAAGTTCCTTAATATATAGTCTGATAAGATAGGTCCTTATCAGATTCCCGTGTGCCAAAGGTTCAATACAACGAAGACGCCGAAATAGACAAAGACCATATATGTACGATGATCGTTCACGTATATGAATTCTCACTCCTTATCCCACCTTCTGCCGTTTTCTCGATTCAAATTCTCGTCCTTCACCCCCTCCATGTTGGCGCTTGCGGGACTGCCCCCCGCCAGATGAGTAAGGTCTCCTCTTCTTCTCCTTTTGTCCCACCTTCCTCTGTTTTTTCTCTATCACTTTTCTAACGGCTCCTTTGCCACCCTCAGCAGCGAGAGCATCGTATCTTGCTCGGACTAACAACCGCTTTTTGTCGGCTACAGGCGACGACAGTCAAAATAAATAAATGTAGGCTCAGGATGGTTCTCACCCTCTTTCATATACCATGCACCCTTCCCGGCCTTTCTCTTATCCCTTTCCTCTTTCTTCGCATTGGTCAGAGCTTCTTGCTCAACCTGTTCTCTCTTGTCCCTATGTACCGAACTCTCTGTCCTTTTGAGAGCTAATTCCAACCTCTCAACTTCTTGCTCCCTTTCCTCGCGAAGATGCCGAGGAGATGATGCTAACAGTTTCTTTGCACGCTTCAAGTGGTCCTTGAGAGTCTGCATCTCAGTTACATGCATGTCTGATAGAAATTCGTATTGTTTGCGAAACTTCTCTGGCTTCAACTGTCCGGTGAATGGCAAAAAACGAGGATCCCGAGCTTCCTGTGAAGGATTTAGGTTGTAAAACCAACACACTCCGAAACGCTTACTGTCTTAGGAACATCGACTATGAGTCTTCTTCGAGTAACGGGTTTCTTCGAGGTGACTTCTATTGGCCTATGGTGGGCTTTCGTAAGCATTTAGTAGTCTGTTAAATTAAAGTTGATACTGACGCATTTTTGTCTTTTCGTTTTGGAATATTGGTCCTTGGTTTGGCGCTCCATTCCGGTTTATCTGCTCTCTTGACTTCGGGTTCGGGCATACTCTCTGGCTCTGATTCTGGATCCATCTCGTCTTCAGAAACGTCATCATTTTCAACCTGTGTTTGCGCAAGTTCACGCTGAGCTTTTCGTAAGGCACCCAGGGGTATTGCAGCTAAGTCTACACATCATTTATGTCATTTGTGAAGGAATAGATAAATCGTCTGTCCCTACCATTTTGTAAAGAGGTCTATAAAACATTTGAGAAAAAACAAACACATAATAAGTGTAGCTACACACCAAGTTACTGTGCTCATCATCACCATCGTCCGAGGACGTCTCACGATCATAGTTTTTGTTACTTGGCTCGTTGCTATAACTCCACTCGTCTAAGTCATCTTCATCCACCCATTGAGCAACGCGTGGTGCATCAACATCATCGTCTTCTTTGGGAGATAAGTGAGCTGCAGGTGAACTTTTGGAATCCCTATCTTCCACATCAGACATGTCTTCAGAGTCAGAGTCTGACTCGCTATCATCTTGTTGTACCGATGGTAGTTTTGACGACGGCTTCGATATAGGGCGTTTCAGCTTGATAGGAGGTTTCTGGACGTCTGTATTATTTGGC
This sequence comes from Sarcodon sp. MG97, assembly GCA_003313065.1. NCBI lineage: Eukaryota > Fungi > Basidiomycota > Agaricomycetes > Thelephorales > Thelephoraceae > Sarcodon > Sarcodon sp. MG97. Next base: position 99,083 of record QGOD01000157.1, read on the forward strand.
AGAGCACGTCGTGAGACAGGTCGAGGTCGACGAGGCATCTTGCAGTTAGAATGCTGGAAGTTGATTGTTTACAGTTGTTAGGTTCGAGACCTGATTGCAAACTTGCTTGAACTTGCAAGTATCTTACAGCATGAATTATTATCTTTAAACAAATTTTTACGTGCGATTAGACACCCAGAAAACGTGTTCCCACCAGTTTCCCTGAACTCGTACTGGCCTAACATTCCTTCCGCCTGCATTCACGTCCGCACATCGCTCCAAATACCACAGCTCCTGTACACCGGCTCGGCGGAGGTACGCCGCCAATCGTTGATAGTTCAAGCCTACTGCATGCGGCCCATGACTGTCGTCTGAAAGCGCAAGACGACCCGCATGCTTCAAGATCAACTGATAAGGGCCTTCCAGTTAGTTGCTCCCCCTAGTTGCAGTTCGAAACATTCGTACCTTTATAGTGTCTTCCCCCGGGTAAGCGGCGTCCCATCCTTTCCTGAAAGCTGCCGCGTTCGCTTCAAACAATGCTCCATAGTCAACAGCGAATTTGATGTTCCTTTCGAGCTTCTCGTATGCGCCAGGATAGTCTGCAAATCTGAGTTGGGGACTGTATAATCTGCACAGATCCACATGTCCAATCACTTCTGGGTGGAAGCGACGGAGGACCTCATATTGGGAGTCAAAGTAAGACGACAAGAATCTCTCCATGGTTTGTGACTCGTCTGGAGAGACCGACTCTGAGGAAAAGCTTGCAAGACACCTATCAAACGTCTCCCGGTCAAAGTCGATAGGAATTTCATTAACGTGGTGCACCGATCCGACGATGTACTCTATCCGATTTCCGAATTTCGATAGCGTTCGAGAGAGAGCTTCCAAATCGTCATCAGTGATGAACTCTGTCTCTAGTCCCACCAGAAGAGCAATCCGGTCTGCATATTGTAATTTTAACTGATGCGCTCTGTCGACGAAACGTTCGAATTGGTCGACTAAGACGTCAACAGTTATATCTTTCTTGGGCAAAATTGAATATAACTTTTTGATGTTATGAGAGAGGCAAGACTCACCTCCTCTGGGTATAGATCTGCGTTTCGATAGCGTGGGACATGTTCTGTGAGACCGTATAGCTCAAAATCTTGTTCTATAGCGCCGAGGACAACTTGTTCTAAGGAGCCGGATGCGTGTTTGCAGAATTGACCTGAATGAGAATGATGGCTATAAGGCATCATGGGTTGATATCGTGGACAGTATTTTCAAAGGTCAGGGTCAGCAGGTCAAAAGTCGTTATTCCGAAATATCGTGTCAAACATCCGACTTCTGGAGAATTCATTTATTTACACAATTCCGAGTTATCCGTGGTCGATTAAGATTAGAAGCAACAACGAAGTTTCATACATTCAGGAAATCCGTCGAGCTGCAACCAAGGGCGGTACTCAAAATTGAGACAACAACATGAATTTATCGAGACAGATACAAATATGCTGTGACAATCAGAAAGGCGCGGCAGATTCACCAAATTGGCCCTCCTGGAAACCACCCTCTTGTGGTGGCTGTTGGTAAGCTTCCTCTGCAACAGGCGGAGGAGGTGCAACAGCAACAGGGTCCCGCTGTTCTGACGACGGTTCGGAGACGATTTTATCGACGGGAGGTTCGTATATTTGAACAGAATCCGGTAATGGTTTCCGAGGACCGGTGTGACCTTCAGGATCCCAACCTTTCATACTGAACCAATTGATTAATTCTCGGTGTGCTTGATGTAACAGAACGAATCCTCACATTTTGACTTTGATACCTAGGACACCTTGCCTAAGGAGAACGTGTCTGACAGCATAATCAACAAAGTCGACTGCGGGTTGACCAGAGTGAATCATGAAGCCGTCCGTGAATTTCATTGACTTGGCACGGGCTGCGCGAAGTTTTCCGGACACAACGACTTCGCAACCTTTGGCACCAGACTCCATTACGAATCGTAGAACACCATAGCAAGCTCTAGAAAAATCATATAAGGGAATTATTCGAGAATTGATAGAAACAGCAGACAATTACCTCCTGACTGCGAGACCACCAAGTAATTTGTACCTCAAACTTTCACACTGAGCAATGGCCGAAAGGCCACGGTATTGAACTTTCTCGGCATACATCTCCAAGGAGTTTTCTGGGAATTTAAAACGTTTTTGGACGAGAGCAGTAAGCTCGCGAATGCGGCGACCTTTTTCACCCAGCACTTCTTGGGTGTGAGTAGCGCGGATAATAATCTGTAAGGGCATGTAAACAACTGTACGTTTTCAACATAGGTTTTGAGCATACTTCAGTACGTGCGTGAGTTACGCGAACGTCGCAACCAGAGTAACCTTCCTCGGCGAGTTCACGAGTGAAGAAATCATTGAGTTCAGCACGGAAGACACCATCTGCGACAAACTTCTTCCTTTTGCTGATTTGAACGGACATTTTGAGGTTTGTAGGATCGTGAGGAGGTTAGCAATCTCGTTGATTTGATCAAGCCATTAAGGTTTATCACTCGCAAACAGCCGGCGGAGTTCATATATCTTCTCACGCTAATAGCTATTTTATCTTGCGGAATTAAACTTGATGCTCTTGGTACGACCATGACGAGATTTGTAAAGAGCAGAAGGCAAGTCCCATCTTCATTTTTTCTTCAATGAAGAGTGTTGTATAAACAACCACAACTGGCACCTCTTAGTCGACTCAAGGCGCGTCTTTGGGCTTTGCTCAATGCCGTGCTTCGCTGACATGAATGACCGTCTGAGCCCGTTTTCTCGCGTTTCTAGACGTTTAAGCCAACCTTTCTGACCTTTCTGTTCACAGCATTATTGTTCCACACGTATTTGCCCTGTAACTGGTGTCGCCGTTAACGATAGCAGATTCAGAGTCTACAACTGTTATTGCGTAATTTTGGGGTAGACTGACATAACTATGTCATGTGTTTGCAAGCGTTCAGGACCTAGTGTTAATGGAGGGCTGCAGAACGTTGTCATTGGATGTTGGTCTTCAAAAATCCATTCCTTGGTTCAATGCATTGATAGTGTCAGATAGCTTCACACAATTTGTAAATATTTGTGTAAAATACCTTCGGAAGCATTGGTCAACATATGATGACAGCAAAGGGGGAACTTACAATGAATAAAGGTCACGATGAAGTGGATTTCCCGAAGTACTCCCATTGACCCGGTTCAGACTTCTCCTCTAGGGACTCCCAACTAGAAAGAAACAAGTCAATGTTTGACTCGAGCAACTTGAAAATGAGCATACGCTTTCCACTCAATCATCTTCGACACCAAATTGAGTTCGTCGTTCGCAACGTCAAGTGCTTGCTCTATCAAGCCCTCATCCAGTTGTTTTTCCACCTGAGCAACGTCACCTTTCGCATCCTGTATGATCTTCAGCTTATGCTGGGTGAGTGCTTCAACTCCCTGTCTGTAAATGGAGGTGGACGGGATGGTGGAGAGCAGAGTGAGTGTAGATTCGTAAGCTTTAGTCAGCTCTGGTAGAGGGTTCGGGTGGACGGCAAGGCCGGTAATGCCTGTGCTCGTTCTAAGGAGTTGATGAAACAGAGGTCGTGTGAGTCGGAACATTCGGTGTACGATGGGAGGTAGACGAGATAGAATGAGGAATATCAAGTTGAGCTCTCCCGGAAAGGAAATATCTTGGTGTCGTCCGACGACTTAACGGATGACTATGGCATCTTTCGCCGTTCATTCCACGCGTAATCTGCTCCCTACATCAGTATTATTCAAGACTTTATTCGCAACGGCGTCTTGGTCATGGCTGTCGGGTACAACGTTTAAATGGTCGTTCTCATCCCTTGAGTCTCTCTACGAGCTGTTCCCGCCATTTCTCCTCGCCGTACCAAAGAAAAAGACCTCGCACTCCCGGAAAGCTATGCGTAGCGCAAATAAGGGTCTGAAGGACAAGCATAGTGCGGCTCTGTCATCTCAAGCTTCAATGACAATTGATTTTTTTCTTATAGACATCGTTCATTGTTCGGCGTGTGGTTCACCAAAACTCGCTCATCATCTTTGCCCGAGCTGTTATTCAGTATTAAATCGAGGGTGGAAGGCGCAGGCGAGATCGCAAGGAGGTGCTGGGGGCCACGCTTAGCATTAGATGAACACTACTATCTACCGACTAATCTAGACTGCTGGGATGTTCCCTTACACTCGAGCTTTGTTGACACTGCACGGTCAATTGTTTTTCGCCGGGAGATCACCCAGAGAGTTCATGTGATCGGGTTGGCGTATTGTTCAGATACTATAACAGACGTTTTCTACTATCGTGCTTTGCCTCACTTTCCTTGTCGAGTTCCCAATGTTCACCTTCCGGATGTTGAGACTATCCACGCATCGTCTGGCGCGTTCTGCCTCTACCCAACCGCACGGTCTACCAGCTATATTACAGAAGACTCCCGACGATGTAGTCATTACTTTTGCCAAACGTACTGCTATGGGTCGTGCTAAGAAAGGCCAATTGAAGGATACCCCAGTCGACAAACTTCTCTATTCGTTGTTTAAGGTTCGCTCTTGCTCCGTCCCGGGGCTCCGCTGATGGATTAATGGACGTACCGCTGTAGGCTACGCTGGAGACAACGAAATTGGATCCTGCAAAAATTGATGATATTTGTGTAGGTGAGGGTATTTAGTTGTGCGTTGTGCGAGAATTTAGTCGGGTCTAGGAACATGTCATCCGCCTTCGCCCTTATATGTGTCTCGTGCAGCGGCGATTGCTGCTGGTATTCCTCATGACGTGCCAATATCTACGATTAACAGGCTCTGTGCTTCTGGGCTGATGGCTATCCGTACTATTGCTCATGACATCCAGGCTGGTGAATGCTCCTTGGGTATGGCGGTTGGCGTTGAGAATATGTCCCTCAAGTAAGTTCTTCAACTTTTGTAGGGCTCTGTTCACGAGTGTGGTTACCTTAGTTCTCGCCCTACTCCGGAGATTACAGATATTGTTGCTCAGAATTCTCAATCATATGATTGTGTTCAGGTCTGTACCACATACATCATTCAACCTTTGCTCACCCCATTAGCTTGTCATAGCCAATGGGCTGGGCCTCTGAAGTGATTGCGGAAGCCAAAAAAGTATCTCGGGAGAAACAAGACGCATATGCGTTGATTTCTCACACCCGTGCCAGCAGAGTAATCCACTCCTTTTTATAATAGTTGCGGAGACTAATCCTTGTTGTACCAGGCACAGGCTGCGGGTATATTCGCCGAAGAAATTATTCCAGTTGAAATCGATGGCAAGGTTATATCTGTGGATGACATGATACGCTCAGGCGTGACTGCGGAGTCTCTTGCTGCTCTTAAGCCTGTTTTTCCTCAATGGGGAGATGGAACTACTACTGCTGGAAATGCTAGCGGTGTAGGTGATGGGGCAGCGCTTTGCATTTTGACCACACGACAGCGTGCAGAAAAGGAAAGGATGGAGATTCTAGGTAAATGGATAGGAAGTGCTGTTGTAGGCAAGTTTCTCGCCCTCTTATCAATGGATGATTTCAAGTCCTGAAAATTATGTGCCACAGGGGTAGACCCAAGATATATGGCAATCGGTCCGATCGTTGTTATATCAAAGATCCTCGCACAGACGGGACTGTCTAAGGAAGATATTGACGTTTGGGAGGTAAGGTGTAATACAGACTCTCACTGCGATGGGAACTAGATACCTTCGTCAGATCAATGAAGCATTTGCCTCGCAGTCCGCGTATTGCGTCGAACAGCTGCAAATCCCTATCGAGAAAATAAATCCAAAGTGAAGACTCACGGGCCGCTTTAGCAATAAGTTGAGGACTAATGCTTCTTTAATAGCGGCGGTTCTATTGCTATGAGCCATCCGTTAGGAATGAGTAAGTCTCATTTTATGCTTGCCTCCTTTATTACGACGTTCTGACGGGTTCCCAAGCGGGGGTTCGGCAAGTTGTTACTGGGCTTGCAGAATTACAGCGCACAAATGGTAGACTATTATGCACCAGTATGTGTGTTGGAGGCGGTATGTCATCTTGGAAGTACCGGTAGAGACATGAACTGAACTCAGGCAGGTATGGGAGCCGCGGGGATCTTCGTCAATGAAAGAGCTTGAAGCAACTTGCCAACGATCATATTATTTGTACGTTGCATACCAAACAGACTGTATACGCTTATGGGTTACAAGTTTGAGCCCCAAGGGCATTCGGGCCATCTCGCCAGAATATGGCGGGTGTTACAAGGAGACATTGTACCTATGTTCCACTGGCAATCCACTATGCATTCATTCTCGAAATGCTTCCGCCTGTTTCTTGTCCTTTTCTGGAAGTAGTCGTTATTACTCTGTTTACACCATGTTCAAGGATCTATTTGGTTGTGGTTCAATACCTACGGTATATAATTACCTGTTGAGATAACTTGCGCATCCGTCTCTTCTCTTGTCGGCTTTTCTTGCACTCGAGTTAGCTCACGGTGAATTGCTCCTTCAAGTGTCTGCTCTGGACCTTATCTTTTATTCTGGGAACTAGCTATGTCTCGACGTCGCAACAATTCTCCTGCTTGGCTTCCTCCATTTAACATCACAGAAACTTCGCCTCAATATGACGAACCAGTTGCCCCTGGAGTTGTGTCGACTCTCTTGCACATGAAACGCCCGCTTATAGGTCGCGAATTGTCCTCAGGAACGACGTGGGGAGATAGGCCTCGCAGTCGCTATCCAAGAATTCCTCCCGATTCAAGCGTCGAAGAGAATGACAAGGCCGAAGACAAGGACGAAGATGAATTTGATGTGGAACCTACACCGACATCTTACGTAACCAACGACGTCGACTCGGATGATGACTTCGGACTGAATGGAGAATCGACCAGACCTGAAGATATTGACAGAAAGAAGGGCATATTTGCGCGAAAGGTTAGGCGCATAGAAATTGTGCAACATGTAGAAGGTTTGTATCTCCTCTGACCGGAATTCGATTTACCTCACTTCTTGCTCCAAGTTCTTGAAATCAGAAAAAAGTTTATCCGTATGCTTGCAAAGTCGCTAATGGCTTTTGGAGCGCCGTCTCATCGAATTGAGTCGCAGTTGGATGCTGCAGCAAAAATACTTGTTGTCAATGCGGCCTTTGTCCATCTCCCTGGGGTAATCATTGTCTCATTTGGAGATAAAGGCACAAAGACATCGGAAATACACTTCGTTCGAGCTGGTGGCCGCATTGCACTCTCGATGCTTCATAAAGTACATTCGATCTATCGGGATGTTTTACACGATAGGATGGGCGCGGAAGATGGGATGAATGCACTTGAGGCACTTATGCTGCGTCCACCCATCTACAGTATTTGGTTCCGCTGTATTTTGTCGTTCTTCTGTTCTTCAATCATCTGTACGTTGGCTTTCGGCGGCTCTATTATAGACATGTTCATCGGCGGAGGATTCGCCTGTGTTCTACAATACCTCGGATTAAATGCCGCCTCGAGGAGCTCCATTTATGCGAATGTTTATGAGCAAGTCCCTCATAAATGCTTTCACATCATGAATAACGAAGATTATTGATCATTTTCTCGCAGAATTTCGGCAGCTATAATCGTTTCATTTACTGCAAGAGTGTTGAGTACTCTTCCTAGTGGCTTGTTCTGTTACAACGCCATCGCATCTGCAGGAGTCACTTTGATATTACCCGGCTTCACTGTCTGTGAGTTATCATTCACTGTCCTTGCTTATTCTCACAAACATTCGAACACTGAACAGTAATCTCGTCCTTAGAGTTGACCTCGAGAAATGTGATGTGCGGCTCTGTAAGAATGATCTATGCAGTGATCTACACGTTTTTCCTTGTGCGTAGTGTGGCTCCTGCCGTCAAATGTGCGTTAATAGTGTTATCTTACATTTATCCAGGGCTTTGGTCTCACTATCGGGTCCGACATCTACCTTTTTTTCAACAAGAAAGCTGCAGCTCGTATGGAAGAGCTCACGAATCCGATTGCTGATAGGCAAATACTTGTTGGAAATTTTACAATGCTGAATGGCACGAACCCCGGAGCAGTGCTAAACCTGACCCTTTCCCTAGCAACTTCGAAGACCAGGGATACGTTGCATATGATTAAAGGTGAATAACAGATAATCCGTTGCGTGAGCGTATCTAAACGTACTTTCTAGGTTGTTATCGTGACCCAGAATGGGTGTGGTGGAGACAGCCTTCTCCTCTATGGATGATGGTGTTCCTTGTCCCAATATACTCTTTTTGTTCTTCGCTTGCCAACCAACAGAGGTTGAAGAGCTGGCAGATGCCTGTCATGGTGAGAATTACTGCCGTTTACGGTCTCGAAGTCAACATCTCTGCCTCCAAAGGTTTCATTCTCTTGTTGTGCGTACGCTGCCAATAAAGGCGCGGGTTTGTGGATTACCGATCGCGTGTACATCGTCTCCGGCCTAGGTGCATTGGTGGTTGGACTTTGCGGGAATATCTATAGCCGCGTAGCCCACGGAACGGCATTCACTTCAATGGTGACAGGAGTTCTTTTCCTGGTCCCGGTAAGTCGCTTTCCCTTTACGTTCTCTCGTTCAGGATGCTGATCTTATTTGTCGTTCAGTCTGCGCTCAGCTTGAATGGAGGCCTGATACAGCCGTATAATGCTGCAGCAGGTGCTGGTGAACAGTATTTAGGTTCTTTTTCGCTCGGACTTCGCATGGTACAAGTCGCCATTGGGACTACTATCGGATTGTTCATCAGCCAGATAACTGTATATTCCTTTGGGAAGAAGAAGAATGCTGCCCATTTTGCATTTTGAACAAAGCTGCTTTCCCGCGAGTCGAGGTGACATAGCCCAGAATGTATTTATGACTATGAAGGCAGAGTATGTCTAGATTTGGAAATGCACAAGGTTCTGGTGATCCTGCGTGGGCTGAAGTTATTATAAAGTTGAAACAGACTGAAGATGTACGCACCAGTTTTACCTTGACCGATGTAGAGACAAGATGTAGCTACTGAGTGACTACATGCAAGCGATCTTTGCCCTTGAGGTGTCCGGTCAGACTCGACTGATTGAAACGATCGATGGCTACATTGGAGTAATGCACAGTGGCAAATCGTAAAGATATAGAACAGAATAAATCATTCTGGCTCCGGGGTATTTAGATCGATCAGAGAATTGGAGTTTGCGTAGGTGTCGATGTAGGGGAAAAGGTTTGTGCGGCGCGAGGAAAACGAAGAGACTGGACTTGAGGTGATAAATCAAGAGTGTCTAGAGAACGACGCAAGACCAAGTTCCTGATTGGGGTGAACGCAAGTAGTTGTGAAACAAGTGGGGGAATATGAAACGAAATGGAGTTACCTTTGTTTGAACTTGGCCAGGATGGATTGAGGTGATAAAGTATCTTCAGCGAGAGAATGTCTGGCAGAGGTGAAAGTGAACGTGATTCGTATGTGTGAGAGGGGGGGGGAAAGGGTACGTACTTTGTAACTGGGATTGAGCTAACGTGAATGATGTACATCTTGTCGTTCTTATTGGGTGCGTCGTCTGCGTGGACAACGCCTGCACCGGGAGCGTCTGTTACTTTGGTGCCGGTGACTGCGATGCCATTCGAGATGCTTTTCGCGGTTGGGTGGGAGATGTTTGAGGTGTCGCAATCGAGGACGAGGACGTGTTCATCTGGGGATTGCGGGAGCAGTGCGAGGGGGGAGTCGTCGAGGTAGTGGTACTGGATGTTTGGATGCGAGAGTAAGGACGAAGGCGAGGGTGTTTGGGTGGCGAGAAAGGAAGAGTTTGCTATGAAAATGTAGTATGGGGGCCGTTCTGATTCTGGTGGGGGGGCCATGATGATTGTTTCGTGCGTGAGTATATTAGTCAATGTTGCAATGGAACGGCGAGGTCAAATACGGGAATGATTGCCCTCTGCGAGGCTCGAACGCACGTGCCTGACGAAAAGTAGAATGACGACTCACTCGGTCATACCCGTGTTCAAAGTTTCCTTAGTGCAACTCACGTTTGCCAGGCGATGCCAATCATCGACTGCTGCCATGGGCCCTATTCTTTCAGTCCCAAACCTGAAGTCGATACATCCGTGAAATACCAGGAGGCCACGGCGCCTCGGAGACTCTCCGCAGTCATCACACGAGAACTGACGCTCGACGACGATTGCATCTGCTCCGAGCTGTAGTAGGGTGCCTACATGGCAACCCATCACCATAAAAACAATCTTTCTGCGTAGCATCTTGGTCTCCTGGTCCTATCATCGCTTTCTGTATACCTAATCTTGCCATTACCGGTTACCTAGACTGCGCTGGTCTTCCTATGTCTCGATCCACAACCCTTTCAGTGTCGTTTCAATCTGCACAGTCTATGGGACGTTTTCTATATAAAGTGCCCCCCCGCTCTCTTTTATTATTCACATACACCAAAACCCCCCTTCTGAGGATTACCTTGATTCAATATGTCTCCAATTCTTCGTTCATTTTCAATCGTCTTGGCGGCTTTGGTTACTCTACCTCAGGCCATTATTGCTGGGCCAACCCACCATGCTGCTAGAGCTGCCGCCGATAACGTTTCTGCATTTCTGGATGTACATAATAACGTCCGCGCACAACATGGCGCTGCTTCTTTGACATGGAACACGGACTTGGCTAACGCGGCTCTGAAATGGGCCAATGGATGCGTTTTCAAAAATTCGGGGGGATCTCATGGAGGTATGTGTTTGTTGGGCTTTCGGGCTCTCTGCTTCCCTTTGCATTTTTTATTCATCTGGGTCTGATATTTTTCTTCTCTTCTTTTTCCTCTGATTAAGAAAACTTGGCAGCGGGTACTGGTGCCTTTAGCATTCAGGATGCCATCAATTCTTGGGTCAACGAAGCCTCGTCTTTTGACCAAAATAACCCAGGTAAATATATATTATACAGCCAAATGTGTGCGTGCGTGCTCTCGGCATAGTTGCTGACAAAAATGGGTCTCTTCACTTGAAAAGTTGGATCTTATTTCACTCAGGTTGTCTGGAAGTCTACGACCGAGCTTGGATGTGCTATAGCGACTTGTGCTCCGGGGACCGTCCTTGATTCGTCTCATGGCGTGAGTTTCCGGGTCTTTTATTTTTCAGGCTCTTTTTTTCTGATTTGCGATTTAAAATCCTTTTTAGAAAGCGCAGTATATTGTTTGCGAATACTCCCCTGCGGGTAACGTGATGGGTAAATTCCCGTAAGTCAAAGATGTGTTTGATTTGGTACGGACTAGTGATTTTTCTCCCGTTCATCTTTACAGTCAGAATGTTCAGGTTTAAAGTGGAAGGCGATGGACAGTTTATGAAGTTGAAAAAAAAAGTTTTCTTCTTGGCACATTCTTTATTCACACCAGACTTGTTTTTGATAAAACAGCCGACATTGTTGTATTTATTGTTCTTGTGCTTTTTTATGGACAATTTGATCAATGATTGATTTACTCTGATTTACTTGAGTCGTTAGAGTGGGTCGATCGTCCAATTCGAAGAGTTGAAATCACTTTACCTGCCGGATCATCAGTCATGACATCGACCATAAAATTGATTCTGTCGATGGACGTTGCTCAATCTCTCTTGGATCAACCGGACCAGATTTTCGGATTTTCTGTTCACGCTAGTTTTGAACGTGAGATTCGACAAAATTCGTACGTTAAATCCGGATATAACTGCGATCAGCGACTGATCATGCACAATCAAGACCGACAAACAAGTTCCAAAAGATGATGGTAACGACCATAGCCCGATTTGTTAAACACGATCAGGATGAACATTGAAAGCATCAGAGATCACAGGTAGAGAATTTGGTAAACCGAGTCAACACTAGGGTACATATCTGCACCATGACCGTCAATCCAACCGACCAGACGTTGCATGACTTCTGGCCGTTCTGGCTCGGGCTGCCGAAAGGACCCTATCACACACAGGGTTCATTTGAACATCGAACCCGTCAGCTTTGAGCACCTGTGATAAACCTTTCATGTCGTCGGGAAGAAAAATTCGGCACACCCCGCCCGCCACATACTTTGTGGGAAATTCCTTGGAATATGGGTGTTCAACCCGATTTATTCCGAACGTAATTAATGTTGCATCTGTTGGTGCTTTCTGGTGTGATAGGATCGAGAAGAGATCCTAAATAAGGTGTGATCCGTACTTACAGTACATTCTTCCCCCTCGGAGGCCACGGGAGTAGATCTGGTGACGAATTCAAGGTACGTGGTGACGTAGGGTGTGGGAGGTTGTCAAGCCTGTCCAGGCGGAGACTGACATCATCAGCCTTTTGGATGGTGGAAGGTGAAGAATATCGTGTGAGGAATACTAGGTTTCCGCTTGCCAAATCACCTACGCCAATGATATTCTGGGGCAGAAACCTATAGTACAAACGATGTATTTGTGCGCACACATCCTGTCGAGAAGTGCGTCCGGAAATGGGTTATCCGTAACAAGCAGGGCCGGAAAGCTAACGTGATAATTGGGTAAAGGCACGTACCAGACGGTTAAGCGTCTCTCTGTCGTAGTGGAGGGGCTTGTACATAGAATAAGCTGCGGCGGGATTAATTCGGAAGAGTCCAGTAAGGAAGAATCCGCCACAATGATGACTATCCGTTTTCACGAGTCTTCATCCTCCGGAAGCCATTCAAATCCCTCTTTGAACACCAAAAGGATGGTATTCAAGCAGGTTGGACGCAAGCAAGCGCTGTGAGTTATTTGATCTCGTCGACCACCTCTATTTTTTCTAGCCTCTTTGCCCAAACAAACCTAGCATTCAGTCCCCTTGATTTTCATTCCGTTGCACCTCTTGGTTAGAACCCACCTTGGCGATCCGAACCTTTCTGGCAGCCGCAGCAGTTCCCGGACTCAGATCGCACGGGTTGCTGTCCAGGAAGGTCTGGGTGTGTATCCTCGCGTCGAGCGCAGTATACGAACCAAAGTGGGAACCATCAAAAGCCGAACAGCAAAAAAAAACATGATGTCGATACTTACGGGAACTTGAGTGATTGGCGATGAGAATAACATGCGAGTCATAATACAAGGACCGGGGAACATCTGACAAGCGTTGCCCGGGAACGTGCGCAGCGATCTGTATCATGATATTTGCTCGTCCATGATAAAATGCCAAATAACGGGCCACTGAGTGGAATACTCATCAGCTTGGGGCACAGGTGTTGCCCCTACGGAAGTCAAGTCGAACCGAGCTGGACTGGAAACTTCCGTCGATATACAGGATCTCGTCCGACCCAGCAGAAGTCGCAAAATCGAATGCCATGTTCCTGATGGTTATTTTCTGAGTCTGTGTAGAAGGGTCGATGTTCCGGATAGATTGCCCCAGATAGATTATCGTATTGTCCTATTTGAAAGCTGTTGTAGGGTTGATGGCTTTCGGCTGGCTTGAATTTGTTACTTGTATTTCCGGTCGGAATCAGCCCTAAATCATGACATCAGAAAATTGAGGATCTCGTGCCTTTGACCTGTATCCCAAAAAAGGTTTGTTAGTTATACATAACGATTACATACGCACGGCAGTTGCGGCACCGTTCAGCGGAGTTCCACACTCCAAAGTCCGAACGAATTTTCTCACCCAGAGAACCATTATAGCTGTGATCAGAAAGAAACTTTTGAATAGCAGGCTGCAATCTGCGACCCTGAACATGACCCTTCAATTAGAGAAGCAGCGATCTTCAGTCTTTGCTGGCCGTTTCTGTCTCGTGCCGCTGTGTTACTGCCTGGCTTCGCACGATGAATTACATTGTGGGGCATGAGACGTCCTCTCACCGACGGAACCACTAGCGATCTCAAGATTTTAATCGCAGGTTCAATAATATTACAAGCCTGCATGTATCGTACATTATAGGGGTCTTTTGTGGCTCCCCAAACTCGAAAGAGAGTTGGAGACCCCGTACAAAGGTTCGTCGTCCACCCTGCTATGTCATAGGGATCTTTCATACCCTGATCCGATTTATATTATCTTTTGACAAAGAGGAGAAAAAATATGCGTAACCCTGAAAAGGTCCGACGCGCCACCTTGTGAAGTTTCATCACTTTATGCTTTAGCAGCCGTGTTCGCTTCCCCTCCCTTGTACAGCCTATGACGCAAGTTCTTTGTTTCATTGCCTCGAGGATTTCCAGGGTTCGTTTCTCTAAACGCTAGATGACGTGCAATACGAGGCCGTCCCTTTAATCTCCCTTTGTACAAGTAACCTATGCTTTTCTAACCTATAAAAACGGACTCAAACAGTCGTCTTTGTGCATTTTACCTCGTCCCATCCCGACGATACAGCTCTCCTCTGACGACTTTTGAATTCTTTCTTGCATACGATGACTGTCGGAAGTAGACTTGCTTTATTCGCATTGACTCTGGTTCTTCTCTTTGTTGCTGTGGGCGCAATGCCTGTTGCATTGAACGAGCGCGTTCAAGCACTCGACAAAAGAACTACACACACTGGAAGGGTGCGTCAATCGGGTATTGTTTTCTTTTCATGCTGGTATCATTAACGCTATTCCAGGGAACCTGGTTTTATCCTGGACTAGGAGCTTGTGGATTCACGGATGGGAACGACGATCCCGTTGTTGCCATTTCTTCCCAACGCTGGGACAATGGGGGCAACTGTAATCAGGTCAGTGAAGCAATTTTAATGAATAATCTACCGTCATGCCGACGCGGGGCTCTTTGCAGTGGATCGCTATCACGAATTCTGCGAATGGGGAAGTTGCATACGGAAGAACTCGCGATGAATGTCCTAGCTGTGGTTCAGGCGATTTAGGTGCGCGTTCCGAATTGCATGTATATGCTCAGGAAAAAAGTAATTTAATCGGCTCCCGCAGACATGTCGCCATCATTATTTGAACAGATTGGTACCCTTGACACGGGTGTACTCTCAATAAGCTGGCACTTTCAACCCGAGGGATGGTCCCCTTCGTAAGAGGGATCATCGCTCTATGTGTACTGAAGGAAGGATGAATTGAAACAGACAGAATGTTATTTTCTTGTACCATTATCTTCTAGACGCCGTATTATAGATCTCACTGTATGTCAGTCCGGAACTGCCATCAATGTATATATATGCATTGAAGCGAATTGACCACATTCCGGGCGGACAGTTGAAACACTTATCTTCAGACTTATAATCACTGTACTTCCTAGGACATCTTCCGGGCAGTTGTTTGTTGGGACAAACCCTAGTGATTTCTGAACTTGATGTAAGCAATCGTATCATTATGTTGATCTCACGACGGCATCAGCCCATGACACGGCACACAATAGCACAAACCCCTTATTATGGCATTGATACGCATTAAAATCACAGCGCTAGCCGCTGGCAAGATAGTATCCAGGTGCATTATGTCACACCCAGTTATTGCTTTCAAACCCAGAAACCATTATCAATAAAAACCGGTGGGGATACTGGAATGGAATATCGGCAGAGGATGTGCCTGGCACAACACCGCATGTCAGACCAGGATCTATCGAAAAAAATTTGTAACCTTACCTCAGTGTTGAAAACGTACTCTGGAAATTAAAGGATGTTAAGTGGAGATGCAGGCACATCTGATGCAAACTTACTATCCAATGGCAGAACGTCAGCGTCGGAGAATAGTAGGTAAAGATATTTCAGCGTTTCACTCTGGCAAGAGATATGATTGACTGTAAGTAGGGAATAAAAAGAACCGTACC
>QGOD01000158.1:12226-36833 GCA_003313065.1 Sarcodon sp. MG97
TGTTTTTTTTTGGAGGAAAAAGATTACAGGGTGATGACGATGTTGATTGATGCAAGGTTCCGTTTGTTGGATATGGAGACAGGATGAGGCGACAGAGGACGATTTTGCAAAAGGCGCTTGGTGCCAACAGTATCCGGACCTACCACCCGATGTTGGACAGCGAGACGCGCGGGTTTCTTCTGAACCTCACAAAATCGCCGGAAAACTTTACAGGGCATCTTCTCAGGTGAGTGTGTATGACTGTCGCTGGAAAAACATGATTGAGATATTTATAGATATACGGCTGGGTTGACCCTGCTTGTGTTGTATGGTCATAAAGTTACGTCTTCAGACGACAAATTCATGCGACTTGCAGCCGAGTCGACAGAAGTTTTATCTAATCGGTTGGTTACGGGTGGAGGAGTCTGGCTGGTTGATGTTGTGCCGTTCTGTGAGTCGAGGACCGTGGTTTGTCAACCGTTCACATTATTGAGTCATTCCCAGTACGGTTTCTTCCCTCGTGGTTCCCTGGCGCCGAATTTAAAAGAAACTCGATCGAGTGGCGAAAACTGATCGAAGATTTCGTCAATGTGCCATACGAGGCGTGCAAAGAGAAGATCGTGAGTCTGCCCGATTTATTAATTCCACACACTTATCTTGTATTAGAAAAATGGAACTGCGGATCCTTCCTTCTGCTCCTTGGCTTTTGAAAAAGATGACGACCCCAGTCCAGAAAGCGAATTTGACCTCAAGTGGACCGTCAATTCCATGTATACAGGTGCGAGCGTTTTCCCACCACCTGGTGAAACTAATTGAACTTTGTTGTATATAGGCAGCATTGATACGGTATGGGTGATGTCCTGTAATTTTTTTTTCTTCCTTCTTATGGAAATGTAGACTGGATCTGCGATCGCCAACTTTTTCTTGGCGATGACTCTTCACCCAGAAGCCCTCGCTGCTGCTCAACAGGAGATCGACACTGTTGTGGGAAATACAAGATTACCTGATTTCAGCGACAGACCGTCATTGCCATATATGGAGTGCATGATGAGCGAATGTCTTCGATATTCCTGTCCAGCCCCTCTGAGTAAGATCCAGAATGTCAACTTTTTATTCCCCCCCCCAAAAAATTGACGCTTGGCACACCGTACTTAGACCTCCCCCATCGACTAATGCAAGACGACCACTATCGAGGGATGCTCATTCCTGAAGGAACCTGGGTCAGAAATTTTCATTCTTCCATCTATATGTACTCAAAAAGAAGTGTGACGGAATTGCAGGTTATTGGGAACATCTGGGCCATGTCAAGGAACGAGAAGCTCTATCCAGACCCACACGCGTTCCGCCCCGAACGATTCCTTACTCCAGTTGACGCAGAAACGAAGAAGCGGATGGATCCGAGAACATATGTATTTGGTGCTGGCAGGAGGTTAGCATTGATTCGCTCTCCCTCCCCCCCCCCCCCTTTCTTCGATGAATGCTAAAGTGTGGTCTACTATATATCAGACGGTGCCCGGGCGTTCATCTTATCGAAGCAGGCTTATGGCTCATGATCGCCCGCATTGTCGCGACGCTTGACATAAAGAAGGTGGTTGTCAACGGGGTACCTGAAGAACCCAAGCCGTCTTACGACAACTCGTTTTTGAGGTTCGTCCTTCCAGACCTTGTTTGCCCCTTGTACTTCTTTTGAGTGCTTATATGTATAAACAGGGTACCAAGTAATTTTAAATGCGATATTCGTCCCCGGAAGCATGTATCCTTGGACCAGCTCTGATTCTGGATTTTTTTTGGGGGTGCTTCTCTCACTATTTCGTTCTATTCTTTTGTTGACGTTGTACATTGACTGTTGCATTATTTTTACATATACGCTTTCCTTAGTTGTCTGTGTATATATATATAAGCTGGCTCTGTCTTGTTAATCTACCCGATTTTCGGATCATTTCCCAGATTGACGGGTTTGAGCATGAGCGAGTCCGTAGACTCATATTCAGTCGCCGGGTTTCTACCTTTACATACAATATTGAATTTTGAGAAAATTCGGTGTTTAACAAAGTTGACGTACTTATTAACAGGAACTTCACACGATAAAATGATGATTCTCGTTTCAAGTTATTTCAAAGACTTGAGGATAACCTGCTATATAACATGCAGCATGATATGTATGGATATGTATAATTGGGGAAAATGCCAGTACTAAATGAATACTTACCCCCCCCCCCCTGCAACAATTACAACTCTGCTTCGTCACCAAATGGGTCCCAGTCATCTCCATGTTCCCCTTCCTTCTTCGTTTCTTCGTTGGCCTTTTCTTTCTCAGATTCCGAATCTTCGTCATCGTCCAAGTCACCCTTGAGCTTTGGGACCTTTCTCGACATCCTTCTATGCGCACTCTCCAGTCTCATCTGTAAAAGTGGCGCGCTGGGATACGGCGTCACCGGTGTAGATGGATCAGACATAGGAGCGGACTGCGGCAGATCATCGTCATCGTCATCCTCCTCATCCTCTGGCATTTTCTCGACAGTCGTCCGCAAAAACTTGTCAAAGTTCTTGCCCTTGTTCCAATAATCATAATCATCAACCGCACCATCCCCATTTTCAGCCAGGAAAACAAACGGTCGATTACCTAGACCTTTGCGCGGCGGAAACTTCATCATGTTCATCATTATATGAACATTCTGCTCCGAGTCGTGTCGCTGCAACAAATCCAGCCGCCTAATCAACACACCCTTCTACCTTTCTCAAGTCGGGAAAAAAAAATCTTACATATATTATCGCCCGTTCTTTAACTAGCCCGTCGGGCCAAGCTGTGGCAAGCGTATAATCATCTTCACCCTCCCACTGACATTCCTTCTCCTCCTCCTCCTTGCGACGCCTTCCACCACCACCAGCACGCTTCAACTGATCGTCAAAATTTCTCGACAACTTGACACACGTCCTCCCCGCCTTAATCCTCCCAGGCCTATTCGACGAACTCGCGTACATCTCGACCTCATCTTGAACCTCAAACACATGATCCGGCCCCGCCTCAAAGTCAAACAAGAACCGAATCAACTTGTAGAGTAGCTTGAACGAATAGTTTGGCGGTACATGCACGATTCGATAGGTATCGAGCGTCTGGCGACGGTATCTAGACGATGTTTTGTTTGATCTTGTACCTTTCAGGGACGAAGTAACCAGCTGGAAACGTAGCGCAAAGTATTTGTTGTATGATACCGCCCTTGGCAGAGTTACTATATGGTTTAGTCTGAGGCTGAACGGATTGGTCGGTGAGTCAGCAGGAACGAGCGGGGTTCGGAGTGACTTGAGAGGTGATGAATATGCTGAGGGTGGAGTGGATAATACGGGGAGATGATGAACGCGCTTTGCATATGGAGAAGAAGATGCAGGAGTGTCGAAAATGTCGCGAGGTCGTTTCAACATCGTCGCCACAGTCAGTCAACGAGTGGATCGGAATTGAGTATGGACGCGAACGCGACAGGTCACATGGTCGTGCACACTTCTCACGCTTGCTACATCTCTTCTTTTTAGTAGTACTGTTTGTTTCGTGGCACAGTTAGTTTGCAGATCACCCTATTAAGAAACTAGCACCTGGAAAACTTTGGAGATTCCATTTAATATTGTGCCTTCTACTCCCATACTTCTATCCATTGGGAAATGCTATTACGCACAAGCTTGTAGGCCTGCGTGTGGACTCTACGTTCAGGTTATGGTATTTTTGAAGACATGGCTAAAAAGCATGTGGTATTACTTACCATAGTAAAAGCGACATGAAATACTATAGCATATGAATAGGTAACTTGATAAGATCGACAAAGATTTTCTCTCATGGTCTCCACTTAGGTTTGTTGTTCTTCACACCAGGTGCTTCTCCTCTCCACTCATCGATGCTCTTCGTACTTCTTGACATTCCCGTACTATCAATACTCTCGTCCAATCTCTCGAAGCCCTTCACCAGTTCCTTGACACTTCCTCCACTACTTCTTCGACCACTCGGCACGCTTTTGACTGGAGGCGTAACAGGCAAAGGGGCATGCCGCAAGTGTACTAACCTCCGGGGTTTTGTTGTCCTAACTCTAGGAATCAAAGATGCCTTCGGTGGCGGAGCCGGTTGCAAGTGAACCAGGTCTTTCGGATGGGTTATACGAGGCGCAGGCTTCGGAACAGGTGTAACAATTGGATTTCGCTCCTTCTCGAATAACTCAGGGGGAGGTAAGGGGAGTCCATGTTGGTCCGTTGTTTTTCGCTGTTCTGGGGGCGCTCGACTCAGAATCGGTAAGTAAGAGAAGATTGGGGACGTCAGTCTCTTAAAGAGTCCAGATGATTGAGGTCGTTCTTCGTGTTCTTCTGTTCTTCTTCCTTTACTAATAGAGACCGCTTCATCCATGAGATGTGAATATCTCGGGGCCAATAATGTAGGGGGCAACTTTGCAGTTTCACCACATCGTATTGCAGAAGAGTCGTGCCGTCTCCCGAGAGGGGTGAAATCAGGAACTTCCATGTGAGTGGATGTGTCTGACACTGGTGTTGGTCCACGTTGAGGGGTACCCGGTGCACCTTTGCCAGCCCGCTGCTTCTTTTCCAATGCACTTGTTCTCTTCCGAATATTCTCTCTACACAACATTTATCAGTCGAAGTTCAACTGCAACCATAACTCGTACCTTGTCCAAGTTGAACCCAAGATCTCAAGTACCGAGTCTCCGCCCATTATTCGAATGAATCGGTCCACGATATCATCAACCTTGACATAATGCACATCCGCAAGGGCATTCTCCGCCAGACCCAGTTGTTCACCAACGTCCAGACGCTCGTCAGTGAAGCAAGCGTCCAACAGCTTCCAGTCATTCTTATCCCACTCTCTAGGCTTGATTACTGCAGAGCCGACAATTGAGCTAGTCACAGGAGCAAAATAAGAGGTTTCCGGGAATGTATGAGTCTTTATAGGTGTCCTGAATCCTGCGCTCCCAGAGACAGATTTCTCCAAATCTACTTCAGCTTCTTTGAGCAGTTCAGGTAAAGTTGTTGCAGGGCTGCCAGGTGAAAAAAGCCTGTCTCCTATGACGCCACCTATAGTCCGACGTCGAGGTGTGCTTTTCGAAACACCTGATAAAGACACACTCCTCCGTCTCGTGTCGCGCATTACAGAATCAATCGAGGACTGAGAACGCCTCTTGCGCATAAGGATTTCGGGCAAGCAGTCGTAATTATGCTGTAGATTACATGTCAGTCTAAGCCTCCAAAATAAGATAATGGAAAGACTAACGAGTTTCAATATGGCTGCTGCTCTGGCGGCCGCCATAGGATCTTCACTACTGATTTTGATGACACCAAGATCTAGTTCTTCATCTTCATCAGATCCATCGGTTTCATCACTGACCGCCAGGACTCCAAGCTTTCTTCCCATGTGAGAGAGTCCAGCCGACTGATGGACACTAGGGTGGTATGGTAGCTGATCATGCTCATTGCTTTCGTACTCAAGGGTCTGTCCAAAAAGGTGTTCTAGACCACCATCCTGTATGCCCTGGGAGAGTTCACGATCCACGAATTGCTGTTCTGCTTCTTCACTGGAGAGGCTATCATCGGCCGTACCAGAGGGCTCTGCATTCGTTTCCGGGAAATTATTATGAGAAGGGTCATCCAGGCTGACGTCGGCTGACCAAGGTTCGCGGCACTCCAGAGCCACGGGAAGTGGTTTAGTCCCTTGTTCAGGAAGAACATCGATGGAGTTGAACATTGGTGTCACGGCAGATGAGATTAATTCAGACAGGGTGTTCGTTGGTGAAGTCTCGCCAGGGGGATGATGTTCACTCATAGATACAGCATCCACGGAGCTAGGATGCGCTGTATCAGACGT
This sequence comes from Sarcodon sp. MG97, assembly GCA_003313065.1. Classification (NCBI taxonomy): domain Eukaryota; kingdom Fungi; phylum Basidiomycota; class Agaricomycetes; order Thelephorales; family Thelephoraceae; genus Sarcodon; species Sarcodon sp. MG97. Next base: position 18,057 of record QGOD01000158.1, read on the forward strand.
AGAAGTGGACTCTATAAGCGTGCGCTCATTATGAGCCGCTTGGACGTCGCCTTGGGACGGAAGGCCGTTGTGAACTTCATCTAGAGGCATATCATCTAGGTTGTCGTCACCTGAGCCTGGCAGTTCCTGGTCAAGGTCGTTCTGAGAAGGTGAACGTGGCTCAAGAGGTGACGACCACCGTGACTTCCGTCGATTGGGATACGGAAAAGGGCTAACAGGCCTTCCCCAGGCATCCTGTCGCTCTTTTGTTATACTGGTAGGCGGATCCGCCTTGGTAGGGATTCGAATAGTAGTGAACTTTCCGGTAAATTCGCCCGACTGATTGAACTCGGCTTCATCATCATCCGAATCGCTCCATTCGCCTATGGGAAACACGATGTCATCTGCCCGAGGTTGAAAGTCGCAAGGTAAGGATGAGTCGGATGTATCCACTCCCACGAGATTGACTGCAGTTGATATTTCACCCTCGTCCCATTCATTAGAATTCGACCGAATTGGCGGAGTAACCGTGGAACGCTTGGAGGCAAGTTTGGGGCCATTCCTCTCTCTCGGAAGACAAGCCAAAAGCAGAGGGTCCTCTGTGGGAGATGCAGGTGGTAAAGGAAGACTAAGATCGAGATCCGGAGGTTCCTCCTTTATGACGAGCTTCAATTGCTTTCCTGACCTCTTCGTTGGCTGCTTACGTTTGTTGGCCTTTACAGTTGGAGTGCCAATTACCTCACGCGGTGGAACGAATGTATCGCGTGGAGGTTCGTATGGTGGGATGGGGGTAATTGAACGTCTATTGTGCACGGCAAGGAGATTGCGAGTATGAGCTGGGATTGGTGGTATAAAATCCGCATTTGGGTTCGCCGCATGCGGAGACAGCAGTAAGCTACGTTTCGAAGGAGTAGTTGATCGACGTGTTCCGGATACTATGGGTGGGGAAACTTCTACAGAAATAGCCAACGAATCCTTGATCGGAGATTCCGAGTTGCGGGAAGGAGTAGCACGCTTTGACTGTTTGCGGGGTTTAGGGTTTGGAGTCACCGGGGTGGGGGTAGGGCCCGTAGATTTCGTACTGTCTCCAATGGCTTCCCTGTCAGCATTAGTTGATGAGGAGGACGAGACATAAGGAGAGTTGGTCTGTCTCTTTCGCTTTGACGCGCTTGAGGGTAAGTCAACATGCGCTAAAATAGGTCGGTAAACGAAAGCAGAGATTGCAATATGAGTATCGACTCTCACCAGTTACCTGCGTATCATAGAAATCAGATTTATCGGCACATGATCAACTTGCAAGTCAACGTACAGGAGTTCTGCCTTGTTTGTGGATTGTTTCCTCAGGAGGTGGACTAATCAAGGTTGAAGATGGGTCCATCGCGTGCACCTTCTGACTTGGAGGAGGGCTGGGAAGCCCGGATTCAAAATCTGGAGAAGCTGCAGACTCTCTGTGTTCGTTCGGTCGTGGAGAAAGAATACGAGTCACAGGTCGTCTTGATTTTCGCCCAGGTTTGCTACGAGTAACCAGCTGGTCAAGCGTCGGTAATAAACGGGTCTCATCATCGACTGTCATAGCAGAACTTGAAGAGGCAGGTGGTGGAATATTCTCCATTGCATGTGTGCAGATTGGTACAGTAACGACCGATCAGACAATTGAACCTGGCCGGAGCCACATTAAAATATGAACAAACAATCGCGTCGCGTTATAAAGTCACATGATCGTTACGACCCTCGATGCTTGCTTTCAATCCCTCGAACAAGCCGTGCTGTTCACCCAATCCATATGTCAGTGTAAGTTTCTCAAATATTGGCGCCCCACCATCCAAATCGATTTCGAGCTAACGTTGTGTCATCAATAGCCGGAAATGCAATAATAAATGTGACATACCAATGTGATAACGTCGTCAAGAAGATGTGCCTGGCCAACTAACATACCTAGTCCCATAGACAAGCTTGCGTGCACAATGTGTACATGGAAATGATCTATTCCATGCATTAGCACGCGACGTAAATGGGTTCGTGCATACCCACAATACGATGGCTGGTAATGCACAAAGAATCTCAAAGACCCTTGTTCCAGCCCCCATAGCTCCTTCACGACTCTTGTTGCCTCCCTCCTGATACTCTTCAACACCGGCACGTGCATTTTCCTCAAATCACGCAAACTCTTTACTCCGTCACTCGTAGCAAGTGCCAACAGATATAAGCTCGAGACGGTCACGAGATCCCACTTCATGTCTGGAATAATCATGTATCCAAGGATGCCGGAATCATCCCTGTGCAAAACCTTTTCAGCTTCCTGTTTTCCAGACACGATCTCATCTACCCATTTTGTACGAGACGGAGGGAATGCCGCAATATAAGGTTTAACCACCTTTTCGTATAGTTCTGGTGTTTCGTGAACCATGAAAAGATCTTGTTTCGAGTACTTGGGTCATTCTTTCAGTGTGTAATGTGTGAACCACGCATTTTATTTCACCTTTCGAATATGCACTTCAGTAGCTGGGAATATCATATTTATCTTGACATCTCGACCAGAAGTTAATTGACCAAAGTACCAGGAATACTAGGTGGCATACAAGTAATCAACACTGAGCGTGGATGGAAAGAACTTGGACGAACGATATCGTTGCTTTCTATGACTTGCAAGTCTTGTAATGATTGGTCGAAATGCTCAACAATCTCCTGGGGAAAGGCCATTTTCTCTATGCGTAAGATCGCTGGCTTGTGTTCCGACGATCCCTCGAAAATAGGTAAACTCCCAAGAAACGTTATCGAGCGGGTTACAGGATCTGTCTCAGTCTAAGAATCAATCTTCGGAATTCAGAAAATTGTCTATATCGTTTGCCTTCTGCCAGGATTCGCTCAAACCGGAACTTCCGTAGAGCATCGAGGTCAAGAGTATATGAGGCCATGGAAGAGGCGACGAGAGAGACGCGCGGTAGGACTTGCAAGTTGATCAATACTCCAAAAGGTAAACGCTCGTTTGCTAACACGGTCCGATAACTAGTCCTGGCGTATTCCAACCGAGTACTATTGAACAAACAAGTGAAATATTCCATTCATTCTAATTCAACCAACACATGTCGCTCATCAGCGACCCTGAGTAAGTCTGCAATATCTATCCAGAAGCACTTGCAAACCTCACCAACTCCTCTTCCAAGTTTCATTATCCATAACCTACGATTAGGTTATCTCCGCAATGTAGAAGACCCGTATGGGCCCCGTCTCATATCACTTAGTCCTTCTTACACCTCAAATCCATACATCCTCGCCGCATCGCTTGCAGACGTCGATCGATGGCCCGAACTAGTAATGCCCAGAAGTCCTACCCCAAGTGACGACGAAGGTGGTAGCTCTTCTAGGGGTGCTTCCGGCTTCCCTGGAGCTTCAGGACTAAAGTATACAAGTACTATTATGGGTCCATCACGCACTGGTGCTTATGGTCTGAGAACATCTGGACGTCGGGGGACCAATTCTGGTGGAACTAGCGTGAGGAACAGATTTACGAAGCGTATCCTGCAGTCTGATGATGAAGATGAAGAAACTCTCAATGGACCAGAAGACGATGCTACGCCCATTCTTAGACCTTCAAACCCTATTCCAGAAGGCGAGGTTGAGAATAGGGAAGCAAATGGAACTCTGAATGAAGAAGTATCAAAGACTGGGAATATTTCAGAAGAGAATACTCCTCATAGTCAAACCCAAACCCAAACCCAGTCTCAGTCTCAGCCAAAGACACTAGGGTTCATCCCGAAATTCAAAGGTGCTGCTGAAATGGAGGCGAGAAGAAGGTTGAGGTTAATGGCTCGCGCGCCTCACAATCTGACAGATATCAAAGCCCCTATTCGACCCGATACCAGTCTTAACCCAGAAGATTCATCGTCCGAGGACGAAGCGACTGGCGAGGAAGGGGACGACCCCCTCCAAGATGACGACGACGGCTCTGATAGCGCAGCCACTCCTAATGATAGTGTGGATATCGGAGACGAGTTTGATCCGTTCGTGTTGTTTTGTACTCCACCCTACTTTCTTCTCACATAATATCTTGCAGCGAATTTGCAGCTACTCGAACGGGAGAAGCCAGTGAATCTGACATTGCCTCAATGCTATCTGCTTCAAACTCTGCCATGTCTACTTCCAATTCCTCAGTGTTAGCTTTTCCAAATAATGCTCGCACACGCTCGCGGTTGAGTCCCGTTTCTGAAACCAGGGTGACCGAAGATAACAGGGTAAACAGTCGCACCCATCAATCTTCCAAAACGAACGAGTCTTTCGTCATTGTCAATTCCTCTACATACTCACCAGACTCCCGCTCCAATGATCCGCCATCCAGACCAACATTACCATCTGCATCCCGGTCCGACTCATCAACCCAAGAGCTGACCTTCCCCCGACGTAAAATTACACCTGTGAAACCGGTCAAATCAGCACTTACTGCTATGCTTGCATCTACTTCAAGTTCTACAAACCCGTTCACAGAATTCTACGCCGCAATTTCTGGCCGAGCAGAAACGGAATCAACAAGTGTTGCTGTATTCTTCCCACGTGCAAAAAAGCCGGCCGGTCAAGTGATGGACCTCAATGTAAGGAAAGATGCAAGTATGGAAGAGGTTTTAGGCTTTGCTCTGTGGAATTACTGGGAGGAAGGCTGGTTGCCCAAGCTGGACGAGGGATTGAGTGGTGAGGATGACCCTAGATGGTCCAACATGCTTTCTGCCATTGGGTGGGTATTAAGGATCGCTGAGGAGGATGGAGAGGTCGACGAAGATTTCCCTCGTGAATTGTTCTCTCTTATATGCTCTTGTGATCTGATATTGACCATATTCCTAGCTCCTGATCGTACAGGTCGAATATCTAAATTCAACTTTGATGCATATGCCGTTTTGGAGGCTACTCCTACACAAGGTGAGTTTCATTATTTCTGATACGAACCAGTTATATACCTGTCAAACTAGTCCAGCAAAATAAGGTGCTGGAGTCGAAGATTCAACGGAGACCATCGCGCATCATGGGCAAGAAAAAGAAGCAAGTTGCAGATGGCGGCCTCTTGGCAGCAGGGGCTCCTTCAGTTGTACCCGGAACTAGTGCAGTGGTGTCCTCATTGGGAATATCTCCAGCATTCGCTGCATTTTTCCCTGGCTCAGTGACTAGTTCCAGTCATGGTCCTCAGTTGTTTTTGAGGATACGCGTCGCTGAAACAGCAGATGCGGTTCACATATCCACTACAATTCCTGTGTAAGACTCGTCGCCGTCCTTCATTACTCTCACTGAATCCTTCCACGAATAGGACTGCCGGAATGTACATGCAAGAAGTACTCGAGACTGTATGTCGAAAGCGGAAGCTGAATCCGAACGAATATGCTCTCTTAGTAAGGGATATGAGTATCTTGATTCCCTTGGACAGAACCGTAGCCAGTCTGGAAGGGAAGAGCGATTTGGTCCTGGTGAAGAGGTCTATGCTCCCAAGATATGGAATTGATGCTGGAAAGAGTCTAGGAAGGACAACTGATCCTAATGGTGAGAAATATGATGTTGTATTGGGCCTATCACCCGCTCAAGTTGCGGTTTTCTAGCGTCCATATTCAAGCGAATGTCTGAGCCTCCAGAAGTGCAGTATAGTTCCGCGATGGACTATACTGGGGCGTACAAGGTGAGCAGACGTATACTTTAAATGTTTGAGTGTGGTTGACACGTCGTTTCAGAAATACGTTATATTCCGCAGGTTGCCTGTACTCGTTGGTAGACACCAACGCATTTTGGCTATCGACGGTGTCTATATTCATGTACGTCCAGGGCAGTGCTCATATAACCATTCTGCTCAAACCCTTGTATGCTTCCTAGATCATGCCATGCGCAAACAAAGCCAAAACGGTTTTCGACAGCGTAAGGACAGCATCGTACAATATCAGGAGCGTGGTTGCCTGCCAACAATCCGCCAAGTCCAGTGCTACGTTCAAATTAGTCGTGCATAGAGACGGAGGGACGAAGAGATATGATTTCGAGGCGGAAAGTCCCAAGATGGCAACTGAGATTGTACAAGGTATCAAGAGCGTCAAGGCTGCACTTGAAAGGTCTGGCACGATGAACAAAAGCAGGCGGAGTAAGAATGTAGGTTGAAAGATGTTTTATTTTTATTTTTTCACCCTCCCTGTATATTACCAGATAGTCTGGGAGGCTAAGATAATGGAAATTCTGTAAAGCTTAACAATCAGACGAGCAACGAGTATAAGAGAAGAGAAGACTGACAACTGCATCAACCCAAATAATTAACTACTGAGCACGACAAACAACTTCCCCCGCTAACCGCAGCTGCAGTGCCTCTCTAGCTTCCAGCCATTCATGCTCTTTACTATGGGTATGGACAACAGCAATCTCACCCATCCCAAGCGGCTTCACAGTCTGCGCCCGCCTTCCCGAACATATCCTCCTAATCTCTGACACGTCCATGAACACACGTCGGCTCGGTCTCGAAATCAGGTGCATCGAGGAGAGCACCGGACGGTCGTCGCGGTACTTAAGGTCAGCCCATATCCGGCGCTCTGCATCGCCTGCGTCGTGGAATGCAGAGGGAGACGGACCTTCTACCGTGCCCCGCGTGAGCGAGCTGATGAAGCCCGCCCTGAGGAGTATAGACAGGATACCAAGGTTTTGTATGGTGTGATCTACGGCTACGTGTTTGTGGCGCGCACGAAAGGCGTTTTGGACGAGGGAGCAGAGATCGTGTGGCCGTGGCATGCTTGGGCAGTCAGCCTGGTGCTCTGGAGACGTGACGTCGAGTGTGTGGGAGCCTTGATTTATATAGCAGAGCTTTCACTCTGCTTGTTCTCTGCCGTTGCGCACTAGTGACGAACAAAGCGAATGTTACCGTGACCTCTCTCGGACAGTTTCTTTCCATTTGCGTTGATCTTCGCCAGATTGCATGCCAGTAGGGCGTGAGCTTATCCTTCTTACAGTACTGTACCAAAACCCTGTCCTTGTCTAAGAATGCGTATTGGAAGACCAACATCAATCAAGATTTTTTATTTGAATTTTTTATGAATTGTCGGGCTTGAAGTAATGCACAAGAGCACCCCTCTGTTTTGTAACAGAGCCGCTATATAGTTAACCGAATACTTCCTGGGTAAAGACAACCAAGATTTAGATCCTGGATGTAGTCATTCAAATAAAAAAAGAATCAAAGCGAATGCATGCCATAAACATTAAAAAGGAAGCATAGAAGCAAGAGAGCAAATACAACCTATGAATAGGAAATCCAACAACTACACAAGTCGTAAGGAAGTCATCTCAGAATCATCGCAAGAATCAAAGAGAAATTCATGATCACAGTTGAAGTCATAAGGTAAGTCGTTGCCTCAGTGAGAATTGCTGTCCCCTAGTTCTGCAAGAGATTCTCTTGCCGTACTCATGCTATTCCTTAAATTGCTTATGATCTGTACAAGGTGGCATATAAGGATCGAGTCGGTTGAAATACCAAAAATTGGAAACTCACACCACCGATCCGCCGAGAATAATCTACCTCATCTCGCAAGCTGGACAAGCTTTCTGCCGCGGGATTGTTAGGCTTCAAAAGACCTTCCCTACCCCATGGGACACTAACATCACTCATTTCAGGCGGACATTGTTCCCTCACAAACCCATAGTCTATGTTAGGGGGATGCATATAGATGGTTGAAGTGAGAGGAGGCGGTGTGAAACGGATATTTGATAGCTTATTTGGAGGTGGTCGAAGCAAAGATGACGGAGGATTTAGCACAGCCTGAGGTGGTGGAGAAATAAGCGCACGCAACGTAGACGCGGGGCTGTGAGATTGAAGCGATATTCCGCTCACAGGTTCGGGATCAGCGCGAACGTAAATCGATGATAGGCTATGATGCAATCCTGAATCCGAACCCAGTCCAGCATCCGAGCCGGATTTTACAGCGTCCATTATTGGTTCGAAGCTTGAACTTCGTGATGGTGTAGGTGAGCCGGATCTGTTTGTGTTTACGCCTTGCAACGTGCCAGACGCAAGACTGGCCGTAATACTGCGCACGTCAGGCCGACGTGACGAGAGAGATCGTCCGCGTAATGAGCTCAGGTGAGCATGTGGCGAGTCATAACGGAGTAAGGTATTGGCGTGTCCGTGAGAAGATAGATCACAATGTCCGTTACTTGAAGTTGGGCAGGTTACAACATAACCATTTTCGTCGGACACAAGAGGCGAATAAGGCCTAGGAGAATAGTTGTCTCTTTCTTCACCTGATCCACGAGAGACGATCAAGTTTCTGCCATGTCCAATGGAAGAAATAATATCTGTGTTGTCACAATTTCGCGAAATATCAGTCCCACTTCCACCATCATCCAAAACTGTTCCTCTGCCCGAAGGACCCAACTCCTTTGAATCGTGAACATCATCGCCTAAGATAACGCCTTCTCGAGTGTGATGTCTCCTCCATGTAAACCAAGCCCAGATTAATATGAAAATTGAAGCCAAAGATACGCCGATGACGATTCCTATGAGTGCACCATGATTGTTTGTGAATCTGTGCAATATAATGCGTGAATGATATGTAATAATGCAGGGTGCGGAAACGTACGTAGAGTTCACATCATGTGGAACAGGGAGAAGGGACCCGATTTGAGTAGATCCTGATGTTGAAACCAAAGTCTTCGCCTTGGTCGAATGTCCTGAGCTCGGCGCTGCAAGCGATTTAAATAACAGGATGATATGGACAAAAGTAACGTACCAGCAGTGAGTATAACAGTGCAGACGTCGGTGGTAACTGATGTCAGGACAACAACACGCGTAGGTGATGAAGATGACGCGGGTTGAGTCGAGGGTGTGAGCATGAGCACTGATTTCGCTTGTAAGTTTGAGAGAACAGACGAGAAAAGAGGAGTGAAAGATGAGGGTTTGGATGGATGAAGAGACGTGTCTGATGTCATCAAGATGGACGGTGACGAAGCGAAAGAGGTGATCGACGATGGATGAAAGGGTATATGCGAAAGGCTGGATGGATTCAGACGCGGAAATCGGTCATCAACCTTGGCTGCACTAACAAGCCCAGTGGGACATAAGAGAAGGAAGCGACAAAACCAGAACCCTGGAGAACGAGATAGGGTTGCCAAAGATCTGCTGTAGGTCAAAAGAACCATGAGCGCCCTAAGGAAGGGATAACTGGAGGTGGCGTATTCTGAGGACCAGTGTCCACAGCTCTACCATCAGAGCGCGGGGATAAGGGGAAGAAGATAGATGGAAGTTGAAGGTGAGTGCAATTTGATGTGTCCAACAGTCATGAATGTTGAACTATGACACAAAGCCCGGAAGACGGAGGCGACTTTTATTATTCTTCTGATACGCGGTATTCAGTCCTGGAATATAAATTCTCCCTTCCTATGCCGGCGGACACCATAGGATGTGGGCGCTAGCTGACTTGCACCATGAATAAAACGTGGAGGGTGGAAACGTTCCATGCCTGTGGGGGAGGGAAGAGGAACCGTGTTGAACAGCATTTGATGGGCGCAGTGCTGATGATCGTCATGCTACGCGGTGAAGGCATTTGGTGGATCTCAGAAATTCAATCATTCAACTTGAACGATATCGATAAGTCACGTGGCCAGTTGGTATCTATAAAGCGTCGGTTTTTCCTTCTTGACCTCCAACTCATTCTTGGACTCGCTTTATTGTCCCCTTGCGATAGTCTTTGCCGTAAGAGCCTACCGCGTTTCCTAGACTATTATTGCTTTTGCATCTCTAGCTGGAGCGTATATCTGTCTATACGACAGTCTACACAGTAGTAGAAGGGATGTACGAGTTCCTTACCAGAGATGCCACATTTGTTGTGAAAAATGTAAATAGCGGAATTGAACGGATGTTCGATGCCCTTGCATCCCGGATTCATCCGTGCCGATATGGTTCATCCTTGTCCCCAACGCTTACCATCATAAAGAATTTTCCTCTGATATTAAAGTCGAATGTTCATCTACTCAAGTCCTTTGTCCACCCCCTGGCTCAGAGATGGATTCCCCTCCACAGCTTCCTCCTCCTGTGGCTTCTCGTGATCGTTCTATTGCGTCAAATGACAGCAGTGTTTCGCGTTTGAAAGCTCACCTACTCTGTGATGTTGACCCCGCTCAATCCACAGTGCCGTTATCAGCATTCTGCTTCATGACAGGCTTTATGTCTGCTACACTTTCTATCATTCGTCGCTTACTTCTAAATCTAAAACACTCCTCTCTAGCGACTCAATCTCCTTTTCATCTGTCTTCGTTTGGTGTGCTTTCCAAACCGGCAACTCAGTACAGGTCTGTTCCGTGCGAACTACACGTTTTGTAGTAGTCGGTCAACTCCTATTTTCCAGCTGGCTCTAGCACTCGCTCGTCTCTTCGAGGGCAACTCTCATACTCGCGACCTCTCCTTTCATAGAGCCGATCAGCAAGCCCTCTGTTCACTAATCACATTCCTTGCCGGTGCCTCAATTGGTAGATTAGGCGACAAGATCGGTGCAAAAACGCGTCTTTGGCTCTTCATGGGTACGCACAGCCCCATGCAATTTATTTATCTTTCCCTGACTGTGCCCAGGGACAATGATCCAAGCCTTGTTCACCATGGCAGCTGCCATCGCAATCTGGCAAAGTCATCAAGGAAGCATAGCAAGTGATAGAGGCACACCATCTTGGACAAACGCGCTTAGTTTCGTGTGCCTGGGCTTTATGAGCGCCAGTATGGGCCTCCAGGGCATCATGGGCAAACGAGTCAATACCCAGTTCGCTACAACCAGTACGCAGGTCTCCCTGGGACACATCACTGATGATCTCACTGATAGATTGTTTTGCATCATTTTTTTACAGTCGTGCTAACCACGGTTTGGTGCGAATTCATGGCAGAGCCTCAACTATTTGAAATCCGCAGAAAGATTATCTCTCGTGACCACAAGCTCATGGCAATTGTAACTCTTTTCGTGGGCGGGTTTGTAGGACGTGCGATTCTCGGCGAGTCTCTATCCCATTATCTCCGTACCCGCACTTTCCTAATCTGTTCCTCTGCAGGTCAAATTGGTTCTGCTGGTGCACTGGGTGTGGGCACTGGCATGCGCATCTTAGTTGCTCTGGGTTGGCTATTTGTTAAAGGCAAGGCACCTGTGACAAATCAAAAAAGCAATTCGTGATGCCTTCAGGTCCCAGCAACCACTTCTGACGAATAATCTCTAAAGTTGATTTATGTTTAAAGTAATCTGACCATAGAGATAGAGTTCACAAATTATCTTATCGACCATTACGGGTTTTCCTCTAGATACTGGGCGCGCACCTACTCTAGTTTGTTCATTGCATACCACTAAAAGCATTATACTTGTTCTCTAATCGTGCGTACAAGAAAAACAACAAAAACGAAAGCTATTACCACATGGAACGACGTAGTCTTAATTCATTGAGTTACCGCATTCAAAAACCATTTTACTGCATTTTGCCCAAAACTCGAGGCTGCGCAATATCCGCCATGTTGATGAAAATATCGTCAGCAGGGTGTCGGTATAAAGGTGCCTTCAGACGCTTTTGATCCAAGTGGTGTCCAATAAACCCAATGGATCGTCCTAGAACGAACAACCCATTCAATGTCCCAATCTGCGGTGCAGCACAAATTCAGAACAAGGAGCATAGTGTCAATGGCAGTTAAGGACGAACCTTGATATAATCATCCGCCTCTTCCTGCGTAAATGCCCCACTGTCTCTCAGTAGGTCGACGAAGCACACAGCAATGCATCCATCAACGTTGAGAATGAGCTGTCATATCAATCTTCAACTTTAACATTCAACGAATATGAGTGTTTAAGAAACCCACTGTGTCCTTCTTTGCGGTCGTCACTTTCTCCACCGCAAGCGCATAATCGAGCAGAGAGTGACTGGGGAAGTGTTTTAGCACGTATTCCTTTACAAGTTCGACTCGGAGATCTGGGTTATTTACGCTCTTGATCTTGTGGCCGATTCCACTGACTGAATACGGTCTAAACATCTGCTAGCAACAAGGGAAACATGGCATGCACTTACTAAGTTTGTTAGCCTTTCGAGAATTGTCCACAAATTCTCGTGGCGTCAGACCGGTATCCCGAGCATTAGAAAACATGGAGGCAGCTTCATCAAGAGCTCCGCCAAATCGACTACCGATGGTCAAAAGACCAGATGCCAAGGAAGAGATAAGGTCTTTTCCCGCACGGGTTGCGATGATCGTGTTCATCGCACTATGAAATCGTCAGGTAAAAATCGGTAGTCCAGTGATCAAACACATACCCAGAAACAGCTGGACCATGGTCTGCCGTTAACATCAACACCATCTCAATGAATTTCGCTGCCCAAATAGGCAAACCTGCACATCGCGTGAGTCACTATTTGCTAATCGCTACAAAACATTACTCACGTCGTTTAAACCAAAGCAAACTAACGACGCCGCCCAGTCCTATGTCTTCTTTAAACACATCAGAAATCCGCATACCAGCATACAACAGCTCTTGTCCACGCTCGTCTGAGATAGTAGAGATGAAAGCAGCAGGTTTACGGATGATGCCAAGTTCCTGTTAAAGCTCATTCAATAACAGCGTTTTCTATCTGAACGGTGAAACTCACCTGAGCCCACTTGTAGTCCATAGGAATAATGGGAGGATCTCTCTCTAACTGAGGCTTGATGGTTCCGTTGGCAACCAAGGCATCGAATGCTTCACGGAGAGTGTACGGGAGGTCTTCAAAGGTATCCGGGACGATGAATCCAGCCGCCTTCATGGCGGAGTTCTTGGACTCTGCGGTCTCCAAGTCTGAGTTGGCCATACTGCCAGCATGACCGAACTGAACTTCGGTAGTGAACATCTTTGCACATGTACCAATAGCCCAAGCGACAATAGGTTTCTTGATGATGCCATTCTTGACGGCTTCAATGACCCGATACTCCTCAATTCCTCCGACTTCTCCGAGCAACACGAGTAATTTGCATTCTGGGTCCTTTTCGTAACGCAAGAGATGGTCGATAAAGGTGGATCCGGGATAACGGTCACCACCTATGGCGATACCCTCGTATACACCATTCGTCGTGAATGATAAAATGTTGTTTAGCTCGTTCGACATGCCTCCGGATTTAGACACATAGCCAACAGATCCACTGCGGTACAATTTGGAAGAGAGGATATTGTCCATCATGCTAAAAGTCGCTATTTAGTAAATTTTGTACTTCGGCAGGGGGAAGGATTTTACCCTCCAGAGTTACCGATCCTGAAGCAACCAGGTTTGACTCCACCTACAGTGGCAGGACCAATGATCAGAACGTTTTTGGCCTTGGCCAGATGCAAGATTTCTCGAGCATGTCTCTCTGGAACACCTTCAGCAATTAGAGCAATGCTCTTTATTTGAGGGTATTGCATGATCTCCAGTGTTGACGAGTAGACACTTCGCGAACTGGCGAAGTTAACGACAACATCAACTTCAGGGTGCTTTGCGCACCCCTCACCGATACTAGTGTACACAGGCAACAAGGTCTCCTTTGTACCCCAGTAAAATTTCTGTATATGATGTCCGCCAAATGGATAAATCATTGCCGCAACGGAAGGCGTACTCCGACCACACGAGTAGTCAAAGTCCAACATTCCCTGGATAGCCCGGGGTTGAAGACCATATACGAATGATCTAGTAGAAGCATCGAATGGACGGTATGCAGGTCGTACTTTGGCAGCTGCGGCATCAAAATGTATGATTTGGTCATTTAATTGAGTGCGACCACCATCAGGGGCGATCGAACCAACGCTAGGTTCTTCTTCAGTGAAGGAACCAGGGGGAGCGGGAGTAGACGGTGTGATTGGCGGTAGAGGGGTGCTAGGCACGTGGGTCTTGGGTCCTGTTTTGACGCCCAACGCAAGTGGAACAATCTCTGTGATGTGTGTTTCAGGACCATAAACCTTGATGGGAACCCCGAGTGATTCGCCTAGCAATCGCATCGCTTTGAGACCTTCTTGATAGTTGGGACCACCTCGTCGAACATAGATTTTGACGTTGTGGTTAATGAGAGGGGACTTGTACTCCTTTAAAGCGCGTATAATCCCTTTGAACGTTGCGGCAACGTTTGTGAAGTTGGCAATGCCGCCACCAATGATTAAGATCTTTCCAGCAGGATTAGGTTTACCCCGAGTGATTAAATCAACTAGGAAATGGGATGAGATTGAAACAGGGCATGTTAGGAACAGATGCTTACTGATCGTCTTAGCGTATTCGTAGGTTTGGCCCTCCGTAGGAGCTCCAGAGTATTCTCCGTAGTTAGCGAGCTCATGGGCAAAGCCGTGAGCAGCGATAGCGTCAGAGTACACGACTGAAGCACCGCCACCAGCAACCATGGTCCAAATTCTTCCCTCTGGATTGAGAACGGTAAGCTTAAGTGAAGCACCAGTTGAACTATCAAGTTTCTGGATATATGCTTCTTCCTTCGTGAGATCTCGACCAAACGGAGCAGGCCAGACCTTTAACAGAATTAGCATAGATTGTGTGTTGCAAAAAAACAATTATTTACCATGGGAGGACCACGATCGGCGGATACAGATTTAGCCTTGGAAGACGCGGCGGTTTTCCCTTCATACACAGAGAGATCACGAGCAATCGCCCACTTGGGACCGCAGATGGATTCGGCTGTCTGATCTAATTTTGCGGCCATGTCGAGGTAATGAATAGTTGGTGGACCGCCGTCAACACCATCCAGGCAGATCAGAGGGTTGATCTCAAGATAAGCAAAGTGTAAGTCAACGTATACGGAGTATAAGCGGACCAAGAAATCGACAAGGGTTTCCTTCTTTGCTGCGGGAACGAATTTGAGAAGAGTTTCTGCAAAGACAGAGCGAGAAGGAAATGGTGCATTGACACCAATATCAAGCTTGAGGGCTTTTGCATCTACATCGCCGATGTCTACACCACCTTCGTGGGTGAATAAGATGGAATCGCCTTCTCTGGACGAGTTAATGCAAACGTAGTATTCGGTATTTGATGGATGCGGAAGGAAAGGTTCAAGGATAAAGTTATTCAAGGTGCCTACCACGGCCTCGACCTATCAAGATCCAAATAAGATATTTGAACATTGAGATACAAAGAAAGCCACTGACTCTCTGAGGTTTTCCAGCACGGTCAGTGATCCATGGCTTGGCCTCATCCCAGGATTTATTGAGTGCCAGAAGACCAGCTTTACCACGGCGTTTGATGAGTTGATCGGGCTTTGCAACGAGTTTGGTTGTGAAGACCCAGCTAGGTAGCTGAGTGTCTGGGGTGATCGTATTAGTAGCAGGATCCCAGGACACTTGAGCTACTTTTGGAGAAGGGTAGACAAAATTAGAAGATGCAGTAGCGGAGGGATCTACGGGAGGAGCTCTCTCAAGCCAATAGGCCAAAAGAAGCTTCGCGTCGTATTCGCGAATAGCTGCACCAGAAAAGAAAGATTAGAGATGGGAAGAAAAAGAAGAGACGAGACAAGACAGAGACCTTTTGCAGACATTACGATATGGGCTGGATGAGGGGGAGAGACAGGATGAGATGGGGGCGAGTTTGTTGATTGAAACGCGGTTTGCAGCTATTTATCAAAATCAGGACCCCGGGCGATCATTGCACGATCTTGTCTCGACTCATTTAACACGGCACTGTCAAAGACCGACGACGTGCCGAATTCACGATTTTTAATAATTCAGAGATTTTTTTACGCAAACAAACGGAAGATGGGGGTCGGTGGACCACACATTTCACAAACGAGGCGTATTATATATTTGTTGCGTTATTTGTGCTGCTGTATGCGCACAGGCTAGACGAGCGGGGTCTCGAGATATATGTTGGGGCACTGCTCGCCATCTGTTGGGCTGGTCTGACTTTTTTGATCGACCCATCTCTTTGTTGCGGTAACCGCCCCTAGCCAACACTACAAATTCGTCTACTATCCAGATCACCGTCTCTTCCTGTCTCCGAGTCTCGCCCCCCCTTTTTTTTTTTTTTTTTTACAAAAAAGCGTTATTGTTCTCATCTTTAGTACAACGTCCCATGCACGATCCTAATAACAGAGACAGACTACTTACTAAAAACCTGATCATAAAAAAAATACCGAGTCGTGATGGCATAAACATTCAACAGGCACAGCACATAAGCACTAGCAAGAACTTGAATCTCCTAGGAGATTACACAGCTCGAACAGCACCCTGAATCGGACATCTCCTCACCATCCGACTCGCCGTCAGATCGACCCCTCCTTCGTCGGACCTTCTTCTTTTGCAAATCATCGTCGGGTGCTGGTGCATACGGCCTGATAGATAAATGGACGATCGTAGAAGGAGGCGCTATCAGAGGAGTAGAGCCAGGGGGTTGTGGTATGTGTGTCGGAAGATGTAGTTCTGATATCAGTCAATTCAAAATGGATTCAAACTGGACCAATAAAAAGAACTTACTCGTGAAAGTTTCATCGTCTTGGAGCATCCTTCCCAGGTAAAGCAGTCTTAAATACAAGGGAGCGGGTGGTCTCTCGTCTTGCCAGTCTACCGTGTCCAGGTAAGGGGCAGTCCGACTCACTATAGATGTCCATCGCACTCACCGCTTGGCCATCCATTCCATAACAGCTCTTTCACTCTTCCTACAGTCACATCCGGTTGAAATAACATAGTTCGTCGTCTTCCAGATATCAATAAAAATGTAACGGATGCTTGGGGCACAGATGGAACTTCTGGTTCCATGTCTTGTTGATGATTTCCTGTAACTTCTCTCTCCGCATGCAACGTAGAGTCTTGTACGGGGTCGATTGCTGACCCTATAGTGGTGGTCTGGTCAACTCTTGTACGAGACGTACGAGCTGAAGCAGGACCTGTCATTACTCCATCTCCACTGAAACAGTGCTGAGGCATGTCAAGCGTGAAATTATCCGTATCCATAATGGAGGGAGGAGCCAGAACGTGCAGCCGTTGACGCAGTCGTTGCCGTTGTAATGGGAGCTCAGCGTAAACTAATGGTGGAGGAAGCAAATGTAATATACCCATTTCACATTTTGCAGAATTTCGATTATTTCGACTTTGTTCCGACTGCACTCGACACCGTATGAGAATTCATTTACTACCTAACCAGGATTCTCCTGGGTATTGACCTGTTCTCAACGTTGGGACGAATGTCAGACGACTTTCTTGGATCTGATAGCCAAAAGGAGTGTAGCCATGTGGCGCGGCTTCTTCTAATGACCCTTGCGTTTTCCTGTCACTATGATGGGTAATAGAAAGTCATTCAAGTGTCCCCCAGCTGTTCTAACTTCTACAGCCGTCTCTCAGGCTGCTCGTAGGACTCAGGTGCAGTGCAACTGATGGATCATCGCCTATCATAAATTTACCACATCGACAGGCTTTGGAGGAACAAAGACGTGTTTGTGTTTCACTTCCGTCCAATCTTTGCTATTTGATCTAATAACGACTCCGTCTCCTGTCAAGCGACGCGAACAACGCTATGATTCCTCGCGTCAATTGGATGTTTTGGCAAATTTAAATCTCGGTCTCTCAGATAATGAGCAAGATGATGAAGATAATGCCGATATCGTTCGTGATGGCATATCTCAATTTGCCGCCATGTTAGCTCCACCCACTTCTTCCGAGCCTCTCCCCCCTGGAAATCAGAAACGAAGCAAGAAGCGAAAAAGCAAAAGAAAGGTGGCCAGCAAGAATGAGGGCGCCGCTGAGGCAACCCCCAACAAGAGACTCAAAAGTCATTGGGCTGATAAATGTATGTACGCCGAATTGCTGGAAATGAAGCCAGAGGCAGCATGGGATCATACCGATGGTGGTCTTCCGGACGATCTAGAATTGAATTGGATTGCTGTCAGTGGTGTCCCTGTGGGCAAACGGTGTCTGGCGATAACTTACCACTCATCAGGAGTCGCAGGTTCTAGTAAGAGAAACTACCTATGAGCTCCTTATTGTTTCGTTGATTCTCCTTATACCCAGTTCCGAACACAATCCTGCGATCAAGAGTCATTGGCAAGCATTTATTACCCCCGTTTCCGTCAATTCTGCCTTCTAATACGGTATTGGACTGCATACTCGACGAAAACTGGCAACAAAATGGTATCTTGCATGTTCTTGACGTTTTGAAGTGGAAAGGACAGGACATTGCTGACTGTGAAGCGGCATTCCGGTATATATATTCAAGTACTTGATTGAAAGCGAGGCGACTCAAATCTGCTTTTGATAGATTTTGGTGGAGAGATACACGAATGTCTGAATTATCTTCGATCAGGTCAAGTCCAGTTCAGAACAAGCCATCTTCCTCCCAACTTCAGCTCAATTTTCTATATCCTACATCATTCATTCCAATTCCGTATCACCCCGATACATCTTTGTCTAATCTGATGTCGACTATAATTCCACTTGCGCGCTCACCTCGAATTGTCTCTATAGTAGCCGATTCATCTTCCATGTCCACCGAATCTATGCAGGTGGATGCTGCACTATCTGACACTACAATACCAGTGGAGATTAGGTCTGAAGGGTTGTTGCTGTATGTGTCGCAAGCAACCTACGAACCCGGCACAAGCCCTTTGAGCAGTTGGATCCCAAGCGTGTCCGAGAATTATAATGCTTTGGACTTATTTGAGACGTTAGTTTTCAACTTCTGACATTCTATTTCTCTTATTGATTTGTTGCTCACCAAGTTCAGATTTGTCAAGAAGCGGTTGGAACGCAAATCGGGTTTTCAAGAAGTGGAAATGGATTTGTAGTCATATTTACCGCTTCGGTTGTCTGCAATACATTGAAGTAGTGGTAGCGGTTCGCGTGTCGATCAAATCGG
>QGOD01000158.1:36950-74206 GCA_003313065.1 Sarcodon sp. MG97
TCTTCATCACCCAAAGACAATGAACCGGACGACGACCTGGACAAGATTCGGAAGTGGCAGGAAGAACGTTTGTCTCGAAAGTTGAGAGGGGAGTATGAGTCTGCTGTACTTCACTTAAATGAGGTCGTGCGTATATGCATTATTCTGCATCATTCGTCCCGACATAGTCCCCCTAGATTGAAAATAATTCTTCCACTCCTCTAAATGTGGCTGCAGTTCGCGTCGAAGGTGCAACTCGTACGAGACAGTCATTCCTCGGCTTTCTCATCAAACCTCACCTTCCGAACCCCTTCACTCATGATGAGTCGACCTTGCAATCTGTGTTGCTGAAGGCGCGTGGTATCGGGCACACGCTCCAAGCTACCGACTTATTTCAGTCCGTGCATGCTGTCATCGAACCTAGCCGTGACCCTCTAGCGGCAGCACAGGATGTAGACCTTGTATTCAAAACAAAAGAGAAGGGCCGTCTTTTCTTGAAAACGTCTACCGAGTTTGGCAATAGTGAAGGAAGTGCGGTACGTATCAGAAGGAGCTTGTAAGTTATTGAGCCACTAAATATCCAGTCAGAGCATCATGGGTCGAGTGCGGAACGTATTTGGTGGAGCGGAAGTGATGGAAGGTCAACTTGCTTTCGGTACACAAACGCGTAGATCTTTCCACGCATCTTTGAGTGCTCCACTCACTCCTTCTCTTTTGACATATGGTATATTATCTGTGTTCGGCATGGAGCGCGATAATACGAGTTATGCCAGCTGTTCCGAAGCTTTGCGTGGGGTCAAAGCCATCATCAGGGTGAGCTAGGTCAGCATTATCTGCTTACAGTGTTGACACATGTTAATTTCTTCATGAAATATAGAACAATTCTACGAGAGGTGGTCATGAATTTGGGTACGAGGCTGTCGCAAGACACCTAGGCAATTTGACGCCAACAGCTTCGATGAGGTACGAACTTTGTTTTAGTTATGTTCCACCCAACCGCACTAAGACATAACAATAGTATAAGACACGCTGCTGGGAGTTCAATAAAATCCTCACTCTTCCACAACTGGACACGCGACTCTCGGGATGATAAAATTACAGCAAACAAGGGAGTGTACCTTAAATTGTCACAGGAACTTGCTGGCTTGGGAGGAGACGCATCGTTCTATAAGGCTGAGTCGGAGACTCAGCTTTCGAGAAAAATATTTTCCAATCTCGTAAGCAGAAAACCGCCGCGACCTTCTTCTTTCTGATCGGGTACCTTTGTAGCATTTGTCTTTTGCTGCTCGTACCGGCGTTCTGTGGAGCCTATTCAGTCCAAGCTATTTTTCCGACCGGTTTCAACTGGGAGGGCCCACGAGTGTTAGGATGTTCAGAAACAACAGCATGGGCCCTCGAGACGGCTGTATGATTCTTTCATTGGGGTTTTAGTTAACCGACCTTTCTTATGTTTCTGGTTTTATTCCGCAGCGGATTCGCTTGGCGGGGAGTTGTATTGGTCGGCCGGTCTGAGTTTGATTTCCGACATACCGAGAAGATCCAACTGGCCAGTAAAAACTCATTTGTTCCTCAATTCTGGGCGTCTAGATAATATTGATAGGTGTCAGTCGTCTTGTCGCCATCCTCCTTTGGCATACGTTGATTTTCTTGCAGCCAAGTCCTTGATTACTAATATTCGTGAATGTGTAACAAGGCCTTCAATTTCTGCAGGAGTTGGTCTTGTGTACAAATTCGATCCAATACGAGTCGAAGTCAACTTTGGAGTACCTCTGGTTGCTAACAAGAGTGATGGCTATAAAAGAGGGTTCGAAGTTGGTATTGGCATCAACTTTCTGTAAACTCGACACAAAAAGCTGCGTTCATGATCCAATTCGGGACATCCATTGTTCCTTTCCATGAACTTTGCCTATTGTTCGCGTCGACTAGCATTTCAATTTGTCAGATCTCTATTTGTGAACACAAACACCAGCTGCAAAATGGACATCTCCTTGTATACGTAATGAAATGGAGACCACCAAGTAATTGTCTCAGAAATTTAATTCCCGCAACCGCCGGACATATAAACACTGGGTAGAAAACCAGTGAAATGTCTGAGATCACACAAAGATCGTAATCACCACTGCGTTGCCTTATTACCCCGCATCACTATACCCTCCGCTTAACAAACTATAATTCGTCATGTGCATGTATGAAAACGTCACCGAACACTACACTTCGTGCAGGCACGATGTACCAGGGTTCGGTCCCCTTGTGTACAATTGTCCCAGGTATCTTAAACGGCTGGCGCGCTTTCGAGAGGCCGACAGGAAGTGGAGAGAGGGCAGCCAAGAGCGGTGTCCACCCACACCATTTAATATGTTTTCGTGTTCTGATAGAGAGGTTGCGCCGAAAAGAGTATTAGTGGAGGTTCCCGGATTGTGCTGGCAGTGCGTTGATAGAGGGAAACAAACAGATCTGCGGGTAAAAGTGCGAGATTGTGCGGAGTGGGGGGGAGGGTCGTATAGAGGAATGACACCATATAGTGACGGAGGATATGCGTCGGATACGATGGGTCCTCCTCATAGTCCGCCTGCTTCGAGCTCAGACGGAGACGAGTTTGACGATGATGACCGGTTTGGGCCTCATATTGTTATCCCCGATGGTTGTTGGGCAAATTATTCGAATCCAAATGTGGTAGAAAGTCCTGTTCTTGGTAGGTTCTATGATATGGTGGATTCCTTGCTTGTGGCTCATGAGTGTCAATCGATTAGGAGAGCCGCCAAATGGACCGAGACGGTCTCAGAGGTTGGCCGAACAGCAAATTCGGAAAGTGGCTCCATCGACGATGACGGCAAAGACTGTAAGGGAGAGAGGAAGAACAAGTCAGAGGAAAGGGTGAGAGAAGATTACTATACCTGTTCGAGTGTACGGCCCGCGTGCCATTGTGTGGGGCTTTTTTGTAACCCAAAACATATTCTACCTATTTTGCACACGACGCTCACTTTAACATACGGAGTGAACGACATAAATATTACACGCTGTATGTATGTTATTCGACTCGCACTCTCGGAGATATTTCCTGAATTTTCGCAGTTTTTTGACTTTTTGCAACGATACCCTGACTCGCACATTAAGCTATGGGGCGCAGAACTCGCTCAAATTCCAACACATCCGCACAAATTCAGCAAAACAATATGCGGAATGCTCATCTAAACCAACTTCGAGCCCTTACGAATCAGTCTCCACGTCCTTCGGGAGGAGGGATGTCTCCTGGTTCGCGATACAACCATAACCTCAAAGTCCTGCGTCGTCGTGATCCCTCTATCGTATCCATCTTTGATCAGTTTAGCCACGTGTGTCTATATCACCACAATGGAGAAAAGTGGGAAAAGAAAGGCTATGAAGGTAGTATGTTTCTATACGAGAGGTTCGTGGTCGGTTAGTCGTCAGGTTTGGACGAGTTTCATTTTTCATTTGCAGGCACGCGTACCCGCCTTATGGCTTCTATATCCTGAATCGCATGGGCATGGATGATTATATTCAGAGAATGTATCCTGAGGATGATATGAATATTCTGGGTGACTATTTGATGTATAAATGCTATCCAGACTACACCGGTCTCCGCCTTGGTTTACCCATGGACAATCATAGAGGGTTTGACCCTGATCTCAAGAACGACAAACATAAGGGTAGATCTATTACGGTCGGTCTTTGGATGTTCGCCACGGAGTCTAGAGAACCTATGAAAGATGTTATGATGAGGTACGTGGGACTTTTCCACCAATATTCTGCTGTTAACCGATGTACAGGCTCCATGATTACATTCGACGAAACGAGTCTTATCCAGAAGAGTTTAGGTATGGTCCTGATCGTCCACCACCTCCAAATCCGCATCTACGAATCACGAGTGACTCTTCTCCTGAGCGAAATGGGAATGGTACTGTACCTTTTGTTTCTAGTACTCCGATTACACCTGACAAAACCGTTGAAGTGGATAAACCGACTAATTACAATTCTTCTAATGGCTCCGGTTTGGATGAATTATTCCCCGGTAATAACCACGGAATGTCAGAGATCGACAAACTATTTGCTAAAATAGCCCCGGCTCAATCCGCATCTTCCACGTCACAGTCTGCAAAGTTAGATAGAAAGACGCCTGTCGACAGTCTATTCTCTGCCGTAGCGGATGGTAGCGAGTCATCACATAGCCCTTCACCTCACCCTCGCGCTTCATCTAGCGTCTCAAATCGTGGCCTTGCCCTTTTGGATTCGATATTTGCATCTGCAACTCCAACCATGGCTGGCTTACCACCACAGACAACAGCATCCACTTCCATTGCGTCTGTTAAAATACTTTCACCTAAACCCACGATCAGTACACAGCCTCAGGTCCTCAATCAGAATGTTATTTCGACACTTCTTGGATTGACTCCTAGTCCGGGTGGTAGTATCTCGCCGTCTTCTGCCGGTAGGACCGGATGCCGTTATGAAGGGGATAACGAATCTAATAGTGAAGAAGGTGGATTCTCTGAAGGAGAGTTATCTGCGTCTAGCACAGTTCTAGACGAAGAGCTCGCCAGAACTGCGCAATTTGCGAGGAGTCCCTCTGCGAGCGGAATCCCGTCGTTTTCTTTTACAGGCCTGGCCTCAGATTTTGGTGCCGCACATCAGGATTCTCCACAGGTTCAAGGTGATGTGACTCCTCGTCCTGCCTTCAAAGGCATGCGGACCTCTACGCCTCCTCCGGTTGAGTTATCGCCAAACAACAAAAGACAGGCCTCATCTCAGTCACAGCAGAAGCCGCGACAGCATCTTCAACCAACCCCAAGGAGTCAGAGTGTTGACCAGTCCCCATCGAACGCTGCTCTGCCTCGAAACTCTGGAAGTACTTCGGGTCGCCCGCTTGTTCCATTTGAACCAAACTCAGAGTTGTGGCCGTATCCGAGAGCTCCCCTGGATGACAGGTCCCTCGACGCAGATGGCGATGTAGTTGAGCTGGATTATAGCGACATCAGTGCTTTGAGTGATCCTCACATATTCCGGGAAAGGCTTAATGGCAAGGGAGGAAGTAAAAAGAAGAAAGATAAGAAAAAGGGCAAGGATAAGGAGCGTGAACTAGCGGAAATTGATGCAGGGTGGGATGACCCCATTACTGGAGCGTCTATCATCGGACGCACCAATACCGCAGCAGATACTACACCACAAAGACCATCTACTGGCAAGGGAAAAGAAAAACAGGTCTCCGAGCAATTAAATGGTCTGCTTGTGAATGGCACCACTTCTGACAAGAAGAGTTCTACTTCCAAAGTTATTTCCAAAGCCATCCCGAACAAATTGGATTACAATGCGGCCAAGGAATCATTACTTGCCGCCACCTCTCACTCGACGAATATCAAACGTGCTGTTGAATCAGGAAAGATAGATCGAAACGAGTTCGTCAGGGAGATTTTGACCTTGATTCATGTGAGTTTCCCTTTGTGCGAATCGTATCTTATACTGAGAACTCTTCCAGACGGACAAATCTTTTGTCGATAGTCTGTGGGCGGATTTTTTAGCCCGAACTGCGAACTAGCCACTATTTGTGAGTTTTCCACCGCACCTAGGGTAAATCTGGTCTTACAAGCTCGCAGATTCATCACATGAACTTCTGTAATTACTGTATAACGTCATCCTACCCGTGCATCAAGTCCTGTATTATTCAATCACTTGCAACAGTCGTCCCGCATTACTAACCTTCATTTTGTCCTATTGTATTGTTGTTGTGCTACTCTGGCCAAGTCGTGTATCACACAGTGGGTATATAAATACGAATTTTCATTGTCTTGCGCTGTCATGGTACCGAAGAAGTTGTCTTTTATTCATGTATCCAACTACTTATGGAGCCGTAGCAAGTAGGGGTGCTTCTGTCTCAGGTGTAGGCGGAATAACAAGCGTATTCCCTAAACGTGGGGGACTTTTGCGAGTAATGAATTCCATGGTTGATGGGAGCTTGTCAGCTGCCTGTCGAAGAGCTAGAAAATGCATTAGCATAGGCAGTTTTGGGCTCTTTAAACTTGCTCACCTTGCCGAGCTAGCTCTTCGCGGATTGGTGTTCCCCCAATCTCAAAAATGACCCTACCTGTTGGTACACTGAAAATACCACATGTCAATAAAATAACGGGACAAAAGAGATTGCGTACCGAGTAGCCCAAAACTCGAAGCTGCCCTTTCCTTTACCCATACGAGTTTCGTTCCCCTAAAAATATGCATAATATAAACTAAGCACAAATTTTGAGAACCCATGACCTACCTTTATACAAACCGGTATATCTGGAAACACTCGAAGATAAACCTTGGAACCCTTGACGGTTTTGATTATGCGCTTGATAACCTCCTCAGCGGTCTGGAGTTGCTTGGCAGTTAGCCGCACTCCGTTCCCCTTGATCCTTATTCCCCAGTCACCGTAGGCAAGAGTTGTTCCTTTTGTTGATCCGCCTATTGGTATTGGAATTGTACCCTTATGTCGTTTGATGTATTTAACTTTGCGGGGAGCGAGTTGATGACGGGACCGCAGAAATGTAAATGACAGCGCTATGCCATTACAAGGTAGAATAGAAGACCAAGGAGTCTGTATCGGTCGACATGCAGCGAACGTAGCGGCGAATTTACTTCGCGTCGAGGAGAGGACAGAAAACATAAGTTGAGACGTCACAAGTTTGTCACACTGGATTTCTCTCTTCTCCACCAGCCACTTACGTTGTGGTTTGTTCCAAGTTCGCTTCATAGCCGGCTTGAAGGTCCACTCACAGGTTCGATGAGTGATAGAAAGAGAGCTTTTGAAGGAAATGGAGACTCGAATGTTACCAAGAAGCTGAAAAGGTCTGTCTACTCTTATATCAAACTCGTGCATCCAACTTACTTGGTTATGTACAGTGATTCTTCTGTGAGTTTTACTTCTCCACACGCCTTTGGTTTTCTCAAAGGTGATTCCTACCTTCAAATCCAAATCTGACTTGGTATCTATAACCATTTTTCACCTTCAGACATCTATCAATGGATCGAAACTGCCAGGAGGAGTGCGTTCGTTATTATTCGTGAATTCATTGTAAACTGAGTTGTTTTATGGCCTTACATTTCAGATGACTGCAGATGCACTCATCATGCAGAAACGTGCTGAAATCGCAGCCAAAATAGCTGCAATGAGCAAAGGATCGTCGGCTTCCGCCACCCCAACGCCCACACCGAAGCCTTCTCTCCCCCCTTCTGCGTCACATAGTCCGGCTCCTGTCAAATCACATTCCCACTCCCCTTCACCCGGTCCGACGGCTACAGATGATATCT
Source organism: Sarcodon sp. MG97 (assembly GCA_003313065.1). NCBI lineage: Eukaryota > Fungi > Basidiomycota > Agaricomycetes > Thelephorales > Thelephoraceae > Sarcodon > Sarcodon sp. MG97. Next base: position 44,229 of record QGOD01000158.1, read on the forward strand.
ATCGACGTGTTGCCGAAGCCAAGAGACTTGTCGCCGATGCCCAGAGCAAATTGGCTGTAAAGGATAACCCTTACATGGTGCGTATTTGTTTGTCTCTGCCTTTTGCGGTGAGCTGACTTGAGAGCTTTCATTAGTCCGTCCCTCAAACTGGGAGAAAGAACCGACCGGCCGAGCCAACCCAACAAGGTGCTGGACTCAAGATGGCTGCTCATCCTCTCCTTCTAGATACAACCCCGTCTGCACCTCAGTCCAAGAAGGATCGTTACAAGCCCATGCAACCCAAGTTCGCATCAATCAAAGTATGTCTAATTACCTCTGTTGTCGCATGTCACGACTCACAGCTCCCCAGGCGAACACACGAAATGCTCCAACTCCGCCGCCGGCACCCACCCCAACCCCAGTACCGGTTGACAAGTCTAATCCATACGCGTCCGGTTCCGCTGCAGGTGCGAGCGACACAGGTTTTGAAGGTGCGCCCAAAGAACGGGCAGGTAGATCATTCAGATTCAATCAGAAGGGCAAATACGTGCAACTGGCCAACCAGATGAGGCAAGAGCAACAACTGGAGCAACTGAAACAGAGGATCGCCCAAAGCGCCCGTAAAGCTGGGTTAGACAGTGAATTCGAGACTCTGGAGAAGAGCATCAAGGTTGGTGGCAAACGAGATTTGTATTGATTTGTAAGCTGATAGCATGTCATGTAGCGTGAACCACCTCCAAATGCTGAATGGTGGGACGCCGCTCTACTACCAACCAAGAGTTACGATGATCTGTTACTTGGCTTTGACCGGCTAAATATCCGGACACCAGACTCTCCAATTACTTGGTATGTTCAGCACCCTATTCCCATTCCAGCACCAGGAGACAAGAATAAAGTGGCTGTCAAGCCTTTAATGCTTACCAAGAAGGTTTGTTATTGTAGATACTTATGAGCCTTGACTGACCGGAACGCACCACAGGAAGAGAAGAAGAAGAGAAAACAAATGCGACAGGCCGAACTGCAAGACAAACGGGACCGTATCAGAATGGGATTGATTCCTCCTGATCCACCGAAAGGTTTGAATCAGCTTCTTTACTAGTTTATTACATCTAACTTCTATCAATGAACAGTGCGACTGGCAAACCTAATGAAAGTCCTTACGTCGGACGCTGTTCAAGATCCCACCAGAGTTGAAGCGCGTGTTCGTCGTGAAGTAGCGATGAGGAAGCATCAGCACGAAAAGATGAATGCTGAGCGCAAGTTGACCGATGAACAACGGAGAGAAAAAATCGAGAACAAGAAAATTGAGGAAGAGAAAAAGGGTCTATGGGGTGCGGTGTTTAAGTGCGTCGGTCTAGTTTCTTCATCTGCACGCCTCACTGATCTACATGACCAGGGTAAAGACGTTGTCCGACCCGGCACACAGATACAAGGTTCGCAAGAACGCAGAACAATGGAATCTTACTGGCGTATGCATCTTCAATCCAGCATTTAGCATGGTTTATGTTGAAGGGGCGGCGAAGTTCGTCCGAAATTATAAACGATTGATGTTGCATCGTATCGCGTGGACGGAAGCTGCACGTGCAAGAGGAGGGGAGGATGTTGAAGTGGATAACGGGGCCGAAGAGGGCGCAAGCGTAACCGAGAAAGCTTCGTCCACTGCCCTAGTCACAAATGAAGATGGTGTGGAGCAAGTTGTTTCTCTGGAGGGCAATAGGTGTGACTGTGTTTGGGAGGGCCAGTTGCGAGATCGGGCTTTTAACAACTTCAAGCCAAAAAGTTGCCCTACGGATGCAGCGGTCAAAGAAGTTCTAGGGACAAAGATTACGGGATACTGGGACCAAGCTAAAAACTTCAGACCTGAAGACGAAGAATTGTATTAATCTATTCGTCGATACTAATGTTCTGTTTCGATTAAACGCGATGATTGGGTTTTTGCTTAATTCAAGAGAGTGCGTATATAGTATATTCTAGAAAAGGCAAGGATCAGTCAACACGCGACTCCTGCAAGTTGGTCTCACGACCATGCCTGGTCTTTATGCCTGGAAACAAACACCGACAAAATATGCTCTGAATATCGTCCGCTCCATTCTAGAGACGAGCGGAAAACCCCTGTCGACGAAGGAGATTTACAATCTCGCCGTCCAACACGAGGTTAAGCACCCCTTGAGCTTTGCCCCTGCTCGTCTACCTGCTACGCCTCAATCCACGTCTTTGCAGGGAATCCATGGACGGACACGCAAGTTACCTTCCCCCCCACCACATCCCGATAATGCCATTCGTTCTGTCAGGTCCGTAATCTATGTCACTACGTCTTGTGCGTGTAATAGTTTTCCCAAAAACTCATATACTTTTGTGCGCTTTTATTATTCTATAGGTATCTGAAGGATATCATCCTGCCCCATATGGCAAATGCTAAGCACATTGAAAAGTTCCATTCGTTGCGAACGTTGTCGCAGGAAGAAATCCGACTGCGGCTGGCTAATATGTCGAAAGCAGCTCGGAAAGCCAAGGGCGAGTCGATGGCCACCACGACGGACGTTTGGCTGTGGAGGATACGAGAAGAGAAGCAAGTTCTTCCGAAACGCGAAGTAGTGCCCACGGTCTTTGGTGAAGAAGTTGGGGTTGGGGAAGACTGGTCACATCTAAACAAGAGGAGACAGAGGGCTCGCGAAGAGAAAATTGCGAGGGACGTTGCTTGGCTTCGGGAGATGGAAGCTGTTAGGGCAGAAACTAACAAGTCGGGACGGGCATCGGGTAAAAGTGTCCACTGATTATAGACGGACATACAAGCCATAAATTAAACTACAACTCGGCCATTATTGCGTTGAAGAGACGAGCTACTAATCCGGCGCCTTCGATCACTGCCTCCCGTTCTTCTGGTATGACTCTAACTAAGACTGTTGCGTTGAACTTGTCAGGGTGCCACCTGACCATCTCCTGTCTGATCAACGACCTTTTCGTCTTCCCTCCGTTGTGCATGGGATGGAATAAGAATTCTTTGACGCGCTCTTGTGTGATATCTTCAAGACAGGAAGCATCGCAGAACAACAGAGGCCAAGGGATCTGACTGAACCCGAGTGGGGGGATCTCGATACCCGTGGGCTCAATGCCCGCCTTCAAAGCATCCCACTTGCGGACGTAGAGGTCAAATCGTTGATGGACCTGAGGTTGAGCCTGGTCGTCAACGCCTCCACGATTATTGTTGAGAGCCTCCTTCGCTTTGCGGAGGTGTTCCTCGAATCTTTGCTTCTCCCGCTCATCCTCTCTCTTCTGGCGCTCAAATTTCTCCTGCCGCATTCTGTCTCGTTCAGCGCGCTCCTTCTCCAATCTCTCCGCCCGTTCCTTTATTTGTTGCTCGAATCTCTCTTGAGCCTCTCGTTCAGCGCGCTCCTGGGCCTCTTTCTCTGCTCTGATTGCGGCCTCTCGAGCTTTCGCGACCCGCTCCGCCTCTTTCCGCGCAGCGCGCTCCTTTTCCGCCTTCCTGGCCTTCTTTTCCTCTTCCTCCTCCCGGAGCAAAACCCTGATTTTCGAAATCCGTCTCGCTAAGATGGCTCGTTGGACCATTCCTAGCTTCCGCTTATCCTCGTTTGCTTTTACTCTCTCTGAGACCTCTTCTTGTTCGGCGACTGCAGTACGCTTCATCTTGTCGAACTTTAAAGCGTCGTAATGCTTCCAGACGATGAGATCCTCGGAAGACTTTGGGCCAAGTCTTCTCCAGGCAGACCGTTGTCTGCGAAGAAGCGTGTTCACCGAGTCCTCAAGATTGAGAAACCGTCTGTTGAGAACAGGGGTCGTAAAGCGTGATGCAGAACGATTGGCCCTAAGACCATGAGATCTACGACGGTGGAAAGGACGAATATCTGCCCGCGGTTGAAACTGAGGTCTCATGTCTCTGTTGGGAGGAAAACCTCCAAATTCGCGATAACGAAGTTGGCGAGCTGGACCTGGAAGAGGACGACGACTCGGCCGGATCAGGGGTGGTGTTGAGTGTACAAAAGGACTGACAAGAAAGTTGGCTGCATGCTTGAAGAAGGCGCCTGCGCCAAATGCTGGTGAAACCATGTTGATAATTGAGAGCTTGATAGGACTAGATAAATGTCAGTTGAAAAATAGTTTGTTGTATGGCAATGTCGAAATTGGCCTGGTATTTATGCTTGGGAGATGTGGTCCGAAGGTCACGAGATTGTGCGGTCAATCGTCCCTTGCCCATCGTGCATTGTGTGAACAATGGGAGCTGCCTATTCGACAAGTAACATTGTTTTCTTCTACTGTGGGAAGCCAAAAAAACATGACCGTCCATGGCCAGCTCCAACTTTCCGGACGAATGTGATAGTTATTAGAGCGTACCCCCAAGTCATTCTTGTATGGACTCGAGCTTGGGTAGACGTGAACAAACAGTTCTGTCAGCATTGAAGCAGTGATCAAATCGACGAGAAACGTACAATTCTCAAATCAGTGGTATGTCACATGACCAGAATTAATGGATGTTGGCGATCGGACTTCGCAAAGAGCTGATGGCTTTGTTGGAACAAAGCATGAAAGAACTATTTGTTTCAAGGCCGCAACAGGTCTCAACATTCATTCTCCTCCGCCACGCAAGTTTACCCTTAACATCGCACCTAGTTGGCCTTCCCCACCGACATGCCGTATCATACTCGTAGCCGTGCACGCGCTTTACTATCTTCTATAGAAGAGCAAGAGGCGACCGTCACAGATCCAAACACACGCGGTGCCGTGGATAATCACACCGCTCCTGGGCAAACAAATGAAGATAGCCCGGCAGGTATGATGCTTCGACGAGAATTTACTCCCAGTGTTGTTGCACGGATCCTGGTGCCTCAAACTCCACATACGACGAACCAATCGATGTTGGATGGGTTGGAACGAGCTCCGAAGAAGAAAGGGCTCAAACGGTCACCAGAACGCATAGGAATGCATCACGGCATAAACCTCTACGGGATAGAGGGTTCTGAGGAGAGTTGGCTCAAAGAGAAGAAGATGGTTCTGCAGGGGAGCCAACTGGTTGGAGATATGCAGACGGAAAGTCTGGGAGAGCAAGAGAAGATTATTATCTTCAGAGAGCTTCAGGCATTACGACAAGACCAAGAGAACGCGAGGACGACAGTAGAACAGTACAAGACATGCGGAGAGAGCGACAGATTACCTAGAACTAGCAATATACCCCAGGATAGAGTACAGCTGTTAGGACCTGAAGGCACATGGGTTTTTGAAGACGATGAATCGCAGACTACCAGTCCGCAAGCGAATCAGAGGCTGGGACCGGAGGGGACATTCCTGATTTAGTTGTAGATTGTAAACGCATGTGCCATCTGATGACCAGGGAAGGAGAGAAAATTATTGAAGTCATTGGAATCAGCAGCCAGGCTCTAGTGTGCCAGTCCGGAAACGGTCTGACCTTGAACCCGGTTCCTTATGCCGGCAACTGCCGTACATACGTTATCACTTTCATAAAGTTGTCACTTGATTTCGCAGACTCCCAATCATGCAGGCGTCTCCCCCAAAACCTTGGGAACGTTCATCGCAGCCCTCAGCAACTGTACCTACTCAAGTCACATCGTCCACCATGTCGACGTCGACTGGTGCCAACAGCACTACACCATCTGCATCTTCCTCAAATCCCCCATCAATTCCTAATCGACCTCCCGCTCTAGGTGCTCAGATATCGACTGTCCCCAACTCATATAACAATTATGGCTCTCCTTATTCATCCTATAATTCACCTTATTCCAGAGTCGGCTCAAGTTACGCTCCTTATGGCGGTGGAATGTATGGTGGCATGGGCGGCTATGGTGGTGCATACGGTGGCTATGGCATGAACAGTATGTATGGAGGCATGCCAGGCATGGGGATGGGAATGGGAATGTATGGGCCTAATCCATACGACCCTGCCAATCCCTCTCTTTCTCAAACCCTTGAGAGTACCACTCAACATACTTTCGCCCTTCTACACTCTATCGTACAAACATTTTCCGGCGTTTCTCAAATGCTGGAATCGACTTTCATGGCGACCCATTCTTCCTTTTTCGCCATGGTTGGGGTGGTCGAACAGTTCGGTCAATTAAGGAATGCCTTAGGGAGCGTGCTAGGCCTATTTGGCCTTATCAGGTGGATGAAGGAACTGTTGACAGGCAGACCGTCAAATCAGATGCAAGGAGAATTCAGAGAATTTATCAACGGAAAGCCTGTTCAAGGGCCCTCACCCCAACCCGGACACAAAGCTAGCCGGAAACCCCTCGTAGTTTTCCTCTTAGCCGTATTCGGCATTCCCTATGCTATGCACAAGCTCGTCAGAATTCTCAACGAACGAGCCCAACAACAAATGCAAAACGGTCAACTGCTACCGCCCCTCGACCCTTCCATGCTTACCTTTGCTCGTACATTGTATCCGTTCACCCCATCTAGCCCCGTGGAGTTGGAGTTGAAAGAGAACGAGATCGTTGCCATAATGAGCAAACTCGATCCTACAACTGGCGCTGAAGTCGACCCACGCATGGAAATCGAGACTGATTGGTGGAAAGGACGTACTAGAGATGGCAGGGAAGGTTGGTTCCCGAAGAAGTGGGTGCAAGTTTTGGAAAGGAAACCCGTGTCAGATGGGAAGCCTTCGGGTGAGGTTGTAAAGAAGGTGGATTGAAGGAAGGACTGCAGGGTGACTGTTTCTATAGGATTCCTTTTAACTGACTTATTATTTTGGCGAGTTTTGCCTCATATCAAACCCAGCTTTGAACCGTTTTCACTGCCTTTCGTCATGTTCGAAGCTTGAAGTGTCGCTTGCATTCACCTCCTAGTACCATTCATGCTACCCCTATGTTGTTCATGATGCGCAAAACGAGTTTCCCTCATCCACAAATTATGTTTCGAAATCAACTACACAATACAACATCTACAAGTGAGTAGAGTCTGCATAATTTTACTATCACTACAATATACATAAAGATAGTCTAAAAAGCTCCTGAGTCCTTCGCAATAACGTACCTGCCGGGCACGCGGGGGGTAAACGATCATCACAATGTCTTCTTACAACGGGAGGGCGTTACATACCAGGCATGAATTATGGCGGGGATCCAGCCGAGGATCCAGAGAAGCACATTGATTACGAAATCTGCAAGTGGGGAAATGGTCGATTGCTAACTTGTCGAGGACTCGACCATCTACTCACCACCGTGACATTGGCGTTCTTCATTTGAGTACTAACGGTCAGAAGGAGAAAAGGATGTATATGGTGATGACCCCTTACTGAGAAATACTGGCAACGGCGGAATGATACTAGGAAAATAAATTAGTTTATCGCAAAAGCTTCTGGTACCAACATACATTGCTAAAAAATATAGCAATACATCAGACGCAGGAGAAGGAGCAGGAGTGGGAGCGCGAGCAAGAACAGGAGGAGGGGGAGGAGGAGGAGTAGCACCAGAAGGAGGAGCAGGAGTAGAAGAAATTTTGGTTTGTTCAGTCATTTCACTAAAGAGGAGGTAGGTGTAAAGTAAAGCTCAAGTGATGTCACAATGCTTGTCGCTCAGGGGTAAAGTAGAAAATAAAGACGAGAATAGCAATAATACCCGGACCCACATCGTTCTAATATCACCTCCACGCAGAGACCATCTGCTTCATCGCGCCTTCTACGTCCCATGTCGTGACCATTCTTCTATTGTAGACTCGAGGGGATCGCTGGTCTGCCTCGTGTCTGCCGCCTTGTTCTTGCCTTTCTTCTTCTCCGCTCTCAACTCCCTGGCTGTCTTCGCTTTCGTCACGGGCTTCACAGGATTCGCACTGGGATCGGCTGTTGGCTTTTCTGTCCGTTTCTCCGTTTGCTTCTCCGTTTGCTTAGGCTTCTCCGTTGGCTTGTCTACTAATTTATCTGCAGCACTTCCCGCTGAATTGGCGGCGGCAGCCCCTTTTGAAGATAAGGCTGAAGATCCCGAAAGTCCTTGTCGATAAGATGAATTTCAGGTATTTAAGACTGCATTCAAGACCTACCCTTAGTGTCTTCTAGCCCTACGATGAATGGGTGTTGTGTTAGCGCTTGACTACTGGGCGTCTGATTCGAAGTAGATTTTGTCTTTGTAGGGATAGATGGTGGTGTGGAAGGGAGGTGGCTAGCCAGTTCATCTCTTGCCAACTGCTCTTGCACATTCTCGAATATCTCATCGATCGCCAGTCTCGGTGTCGGGGGTTCGGAATCGTCGAACCACGTTGGCTTCCATACTTCCGGGAGTTTTTCGCTAATTGTCTCTGCAATATTCGTCGCAGCCCTCTCCGGCACCTTATCTTGCAGTTGAATAGGATTCGGTTGTTTTTCTTTCGCTGGAGCTTCGGCGGGGAGTTGCTCTTCCCATCTGAATTCCTCGTGCGTAGGCTTCAGGCATTTATCCCACAGCTGGGAATGGTATTCTTGCAACTCGTCAAGAACATTATGAGCTTGCGCCTCCAAGAACAGCTTGTGCCTTTCGATCAATTTCGATCTCAGGTCGCCAGTATTTTGCATCTTTATTGAGACCAATTCGCGCGTGAGTTGGATATCTGCGTCAGCTGCAATCAAATGAAACCGTCTGATGGAGGCTTCCATCATGCTCAGCTTGAAATCCGTTAGGGCTGTTTCCTGGAGTTGGGTGAGGAATGTGTTCAACATGACGATGCTATTGTATGCCAGGTAACCCATGTCGTGGTCAAGAGGATCTGATTGCAGACGTTCCGCATTCGGGGCGATATTCGGAGAGACAATCTTTGGTTGACTCTGAGACACGGATTCTCGGCGTTCTGTTCGTGGATGCTCCACCTTCACTGAGGGGATCTTCTGAGGGACGGGTGTTACCGAGTCATGCCGTTGTCTCCATGCACTGTTATTCTGCATCAGCTTCGACGCAGGCGGTATCATTGGTTCAGTTTGCTCTCTCTTTGGAGTACGCTACGCTCGTAAGGTAAGAATTAAGATCATAAAAATTTACTCGACTTTACTCACGGTTTCCAGTGTCGGTTTTTGGGGAACAGTGGCTCTGTCCATGGGTTTCATAGGGGGTATCTTTGGCTGTTCAACAATTGTAGAGAATCTGGAAAAGGCTAGCGGCGTATGGGACATAACAGGTTTGTTCTCTGCCCCCTTGGGAGGTTCCTGTACCCCCAAGTCAACTCGATCAACAGTTATCACATTGTTGACTTGTGCTCACTCCTGATTTTGAAAATTGTAGCCTTTCCTGCGTCTTGACACGGTCATCTGCGATGTTTTTGATAGGCGCAGCGCCTGTTGAGAATATCTGAGAAGCAGGTTTCGGCTTCCCTGGCACGACTATGATTGGCTCCTCCTCTTCACTGCTGGTATCGTCCTCATATTCGTCCTCGTCTTCATTAACTTCCTCAATGGTTGTTGCGAAACGTGTTGACTGTGGCGGTCTACCGATTTTATAGTTTGACGGCGCAGGCGACGGCGGGACTGGAATCTGGCTGGAGCGAGTCTGGACAGAGGTAGGAGGACTGCCATTCTTCTGCCAATTGTAGTCCTGCAGGATCTGTTTTACATCTCGAGGGAATTGTTGGTTTGTGGATTGTTGGGAAGCGACTGCAGCAGGTTTCTTGCCCTGGGCATGTTCAGACATGCCACTGACAGAGGGATACCAGATAGCAAATCGAGGAGTATCGACCATGGCGACGCGCAAAAGTGGGAGGAGATGATAGAAAAGAGAGAACAAGTTGGGGGATGACGATTTGGGACTCGGACAGTATAGAACCAGCCTCGTGTATCTACTGGAAAAAGACAAATGCGGCCGCAATCAATGCAGGCCCCGTCGTTCCTAATAGCTCCGTGTTTTGGCAGCCCATCCATTCATATGCAAGCGGCCGTACCTACTCGTGTTCAAGGTGGTCTCTGCGATCCCTCAGAGACGCGTGGATTTTCAGGCATGAAACTCACATTCATATGCATTTTCTTAATACATCTGTGTTCCCGTCCTAATCGAACAAGATTGAGCTGAAACTGCTCATATGGTCTCTCTCGCGTTTTGGATCCTCGACGGATCCTCGAGGCTCGGTGTGATAGCCGTGGAGCAATCTTCGGAGATATTGATGGAGATAAATGTTCTCTTGCCATATTCATGTTCGCTCATACAAAGGAAATGCTGTACACCCGAAAATTTTCTCTATGTACGTACGGTTCGCCAAAAGGTGCTGTGTGGATTATTGAATCCAAACTGCTCTCTTCTCGATCACCACCTCCTTCAAAGGTATCCCTTCGTCTTCCTACGAATACACATACTTGCGCGATAAATACCACAGATCACAAAACTTTGTTTGAATAAGTACTACAACTGTGCCAGATTCCGCTTCCAAACGCCCGGTGAGAAATGCTATGCTGTTATGCTTGACAATAGTGGTACAATGAATGAGTGGGTATCGTGGTACACATGCTAGGAAAGCTGTGGGATTTACCCTTTAGGTGAGCATCTGATAACGATCTGAAGAGCACTACAAAAGACTTACTCCCTAATTCATGAAAAAGCATCCAAAGAGCTCGAGCGATCTAAAAGCTCGTTTAAGTTCCGCGCCACCTCCCCCGCACCTTCCTTAACTTTCTCTTTCTCGTCCTCTCTCACTTTCGTCAACAGCTTGGTTTCGAATCGGTCGGGGTGCCACTTCTTGATGTGGTCCTTAACTCGATCCCTTGGCGCTTTGGACTTGTCCGTCGGATGATAAGAAGAGAGCACATAAGCGCTAATGGCAGCACCCGTCAAATCTTCTTTGGAAAGAGGCCTCTTGAATACTGGCCAAGGAAAACTCTCCCATTGAAGTTCATCGAGGGTCTTGATCCTCGCCCATTGTCTCTCATGATCGTGGAAAATCTTGATTGCATCCTCTTGTGAAAGAACTTTCGAAGATCTCGCATGCATCTCCCTCTCGATTCGTTCCTGTTCCTTGCGGAATTGCTCCTGCTGTTTCTGCGCATATTCCGTCTGCCGCCTAGACCACTCTTCTTCAGAAGTCGGATTTTGGTATGACGATGAACCAGCAGCAGAACTTCCGCCTGTTTGCCAACCACTTGTTTTGGCTCGAGCGGGAGCCGTCGATGTCGTGTTTTGCCGACTTGTGGCTGAAGTCTGAGAGCTGGCTATTGATGTTGGTCTACTTGGTGACGACGACGACGACGACGACGTCCATGTTGAAGCTCGGCTAGTAGTCGGCGACTTCGATGGGGTAAAGTCAGCGAATGTTGTTTGATTTGGCGAAACTCCTAAAGGTGAAAACGATGCTCCGGATGAACGACTGCTCTCGTCACGCTTGCGAAGCTCTTCCTGCTGTCTTCGAATATCGTCAACTCTTCGCTGATCCTCTCTGAACTTAGCTTCGCGTTTCCTGGCTGCTTCCTCCTGGCGCTGTGTTTCTGCTTTACGGCGTTCTGCTTCAATCTTCCGCTCCTCCGCCCTGAGTGCCATATCTTCCTTCTGCCATTCTTCGTCAAGCCTCATTGCTTCCCGACGATCAGCTTCGAGCTGCGCTATTTTCTGTCTTGAAGCTTCCTGTTCTTTCTCTTCGCGTTCCTTCTCCTCTAACTCCTCCCTTAACTTGGCTGCCGCCTCCAGTTCGCGCTTTCGTGCCTCCTCTTCTCTTAGCCTGTCCTCAGCTTCCGACTGACGTCTCCTGACCTCCTCTTCCTCCTTCAACTTGATATCTGCTTCGCGTCGCTGCAAGTCAGCTTCACGCCTCTCCAACTCCTCTTCTTTTCGCTTTATCTCCTCTTCTTTCATCAGAGAAACGGTTTCAGAGGATATACTGTCTTGCCTTGCACGTCGCACCTCCTCTTCCTCTTCACGTAGGTTCAATTCCTTCTCCTTCTTCTTCAATTGTTCCTCTCTTTTCTTTATCTCCCGCTCCTGTTTCCGTATTTCATCGGTCTTTCGTCTCGCAATTTCTGTTTGTTTCTTCGCTTCCACTTCCTTACGCTTAGCCTCATCCTCTTTCCGTTTCATCTCCTTTTGTAGCTGCTGCGCTTCTTTTTCTATGCGTTTCATCTCTTCCTCCTTCTGTTTGATCTCCTCTTCCTTCTGTAAGGCTTCTTCCTCCTTCCTCCGCGCCTCAGCCTCTCGCTTCTGAGTTTCCTCCTCTATGCGTTTGGCTTCTCTCTCCTTCTGCTTATACTCCTGTCCTAAACGCGCAGCCTCTTCCGCTTGTTTCTTGACTTCTTCTGCCCTCCTCGCCGCCTCTTCTTCCTTTCTGAGAATCTCTTCTTCCTTTCTCGACGTCTCTGCTGCCTTCGATAATGCCTCTTCCTGTTGAATTCTGGCTTCTGCCTCCTTCTGCCGAAATTCTTGTTCCTTTCGTCTAACTTCTTCATGCTTCAGCCTGACAACTTCTTCCTTCTGCCTAAATTCTTCCTCTTTTCTCTTGATTTCTTCTTGTTTCTTTCTAAACTCCTCTTCCTTCCTCAGCACCTCCCTCTCCTTCAATCTGAATGCTTCTTCTTTCTGCCTTAATTCTTCCTCTTTTCTTCTTGCCTCCTCTCTTTTCCGCTTGACTTCTTCCTCCATCATCTTAGCGTGACTCTCCCTCTGGGAAAATTCAACTTCGAGTTTCTGGCGCCATTCGTATTCGTCATCAGGTTCTGACTCGTATTCACTGTTTTCGGTGTACAATTCTCCCCTTGGATTGACGATCTGAGCGGTTTTGAATCTCAAAGAGTTTATAGATGAGCGTGATCTGAGTGAGGCAGCTTTCCAAGATCGCATGCCTTCTTGTGGCGAAGAACCGTAAGGTCGGCTTTCCTCTATAGGAGATTCTCTCGCTCCCCACCGACCTGAGGTTGGACTTGGTTGGAAAGAAAATCCTGCATCTTCTTCACGAGTAGGCTGCTTGCTCTTAATGGGCTTTGGCTCTGAACCTTGTGCCTGAGGGAACCAGATACGAGGGTTGGACGAAGACGGGGAGTGGCGCGTTTCTTCGGTAAAGGAGCGTCGGGGGTTTACGGGAGAGCGGCCGGGAGTAGTACCTGGAGCTTGATATCTCGAGGCGTCATACGGAGAAACAGGTGCTGCGATAGATGCAGTAGGACTTGATGCTACAGCATGTTCATCCACACGCCGATTGTCCGTCACGAATTGATTGGTGGGAAACCTGTCTTCTGCGCCCGAGGAACCTTTTCTAGTTTTCTGCCTAGATCGAGTGATACCACCCCACCCAGGTTCAGAGTCCTGCGCTCTTACCTGGTCTCGTTCAAAACTTCGCGATAAATTTGATTCGGAACTTCGATTAAGTTCTGGGATAGTCGCTGGTATCGAACTCGTGGTGCTAGCGCTTGCGCTACTGTCCCGTCTCGGCTTCATAGTGAAAGTTCCGCTGGCATGTGCGAGGGTCCTGGAGGTAGGGCCATCTTTAGAAGCAACAGTGGGAACCCAGATTTCTGGTCTTGACTTGGGAGGCGACCCAATACTACTCGAACGGTCACGGATCGGTTCATCATTCCGACGTCTGGGATAGGTACCGCTCATGTGAGTGGGTTCGCGATCCTCAAATGAAGAGGGTGTGAAATTCGAAGAAGCCGCGGATGGCTTTCGCGCACCTAGAGTTGAATATTGAGCTGGGACATTTGCAATCTTAACAACAGATGACGTACGCTCCTGAACAACTGACTCAGCAACGACAGTGCTTTGACGCTGTGCAGCCTTCGTAGGATCATCGACAGGGTCTTTGTTTCGATTGGTGCTATCAGAAGTATCGCCTTTAGGCTGAGGCTGACTTTCCCGCTTAATATTGTCCAAGATTGCCTGCTGTTCCTTTATCATCGCTTCTGACCAGCCTTGATCTACTTGTTGCCCAGAAGCCCATAGACGCTCCTGCCTTTCTCGTTCGACCGCGTCCCGGTAGTGTTCTTCGGCGATCCTCCTGATTTGGATCATGGCTGACTTGTGTTCGGCCTCAACGGTGGTTTGGTCGAGAGAGGTATTGTTGCTTTTATCCTGATATTCTTGCCGAGCCTTCTCGACCATCGAGGTCAAGGTCTTCTCGATCTGCCGTCTGAGGTTGTCCTTCCATTGGTCATCAGGCTCGAAATCAGGGGGGGTAGCTGTGAGGGGTGAGGCGGCAGTAGCTTTGTCGGCGAAGGTAGCCATAGAGAGATAGATGACGTTCAATAGCTCATACGAGTACTATTGGCACTGGCAAGAGGTATAGATGTTAAAACACAAGAAACCAGAGAGACAGAGGCGGGTAGGATGAGACACGCAACAAGACATACAAGATGTCCTTGCAGTCAAGAAGGGACCTGACGATAGAGGAAGTCCTTGAAGCGAACAGCCTCATGTTTGAGACACGCGTTCTGCAAATTCACCCAGCAAAACAGAGTTAGCACGACCAACTCACTCGTAATATTCCTCCCTTCTCAACCACAGATTGTACGTATTGATGCTCGCCCCGCTTGGTGCTATCAAAGCACTTGAATCAGGATAACAAAGGGAGCTCGTGGCTCTCACTGCCCCAGCGGACAGTGCCACGTGGGTCGTACTAAATCAATAATAAATAAATGCAACTAATTATTGATAAAATATTCCATCGAGGCCTTGTTCCCCCTTCCATATCCTTCATAACAGCGCTCCTCGGGTTGGATCCATCGCGTTAGTCTGCTCAAGTGTTCGAGATCCAAAACAGATATCATCACGTCAGCAGACCTTCGATCTCCCTGTGCGAATGGCTGGATCCAACTTGATGAAAGATCTAACTTTCGGAGGATAAAGAAGGATGCTGGGGAACTCTAATAGGCACAGCTATGGAAATGTCATCTGACATACCGCAGTGATATCATGGAGCTCGTGTTGAATTGCGAGACAAAAGTAATCCGAATCTAGACAAGACGGCCATCAGAAGATCCTAGCAGATTAAGGGAACGTTCAAAAATTACCAAGATTATTCAGATCGCAATTAATGCATTTCCACTTGTTCGAGACCGTGGGTACGAAATCTACTAGTCTGGGGAGGCATCTACGCTTCATCCCTAGTTCCCAGTAATCCTAAGAGAAGGAAGGAAGCGAAGAATGTGGCTACTGTTCAAAATTGTCAAGCAAAGTCGAATTGACGAGACAAGAGATACATACGAAATGAAGAAGTGTCGAAATGCACCACAAATTTGAAACTACGGAACTAAGCTAGAAGGTCATGTGAAATAGGATATCGATTGCGACGAGCAACAATAAGTAATATAATCTGGATGTTGTAAGCAATACACTTGAACAAAAAAAGCCCGACTTACCGAATCGGGAGCCGTAGATTCATCTGATAAGCGATGGACCACGCTTTATAAAGGTTGTACTATACAACATCACAAGCTGTTCATTATTGCAGTGACAAGGGCGAGTTGCAAGTAGTTGTTCTCCAACTGCCAAGCAGAGTACCTCGATAGACATACGGCACATTCAATTCCACTGGAGGGGTATTTATTCTCCTATCCTGGCTTAGTTTGGTCGATGCGTCGCCATGCAGGGGATTGTAAAATGTTCCTTGAAACTCTCGTCATGTAAGAAATGCTATGAACAGGGCATCGTAGCACGTACGTAGTTAGTGAATTGACTCAAGTAAGTTTTCAGTAGGTCTGGGTGATTGATCTATCCCCACATCCTCGAGATCCCTCTCTGTATCAAAGCCGCCTTGTTATCTCATTCGACAATGATACCGATACCCGATCGGTGATGTCCTGGGGCTTGCACACATAATTTAGCAGATAAGACAGAAAATGATATAAATGGTCATAGCAGATGCTTGGATTCCACAAGCAGCATTTGCTATTAAGAAACCGACGAGAACTTTCTAGCTTTCGTATTCCCAAATATTCGAGAGTTCGGCTTGCCAACATTCTACAAAGGGTTGGCATTAAGCGCACGCTGAAGCCTGTTCGTCGCTGGATTCCATGCTGTCGTTACATTTTGTTGAAGTTGTGCAGACGAGCGGGAGAATAAATAGGAGTGAAGATACGTGCACAGGACTAAGCTTTGGAGAAATAAGGTCTTCTGTATGCATAAGGAGACTAGGGTTTAATGAGAGTAGCGGAACGTTCATTCACAGTACAAGTGGTAGACATCGTTAGCCTGACCAAACTCGACCCAGTTCGAACGCGGGAAGTTACGGCGGCCCGGCCCGGGCTCGACCTCTGCGACTCTTGAATGTAGAGAGGGAAGCCAAAAGAGTAGAATCTTCATGAGCAGAGCAGTCGTCACGCGTGGCCCTTTCTTCTACACCACAATGGCTCCTGCTTGTTCGCCTGTAACCAGCATTCTCTTTTCCACCCACCCTCCACGCCCGATCAATCTATGCTCCCTCAAGTTACGCATGCATTCCACTAGCCACGCTCATCCACAATGCTGAACTCATGGTAGACCCGAATCCCACAACATAGTCCCGTTTCGTACTGCTCGGTAGTAGCATTCAATTCAGTGGCAGCTGCCTCCCCTTTGCTGCCCGGATAAAGTTGGGTCGTAGGTCATCGTTTGCGTAAATTGGCAAGAAGCAAATTGATTACTGTTTCGCCGCAGCTCCAGGGACTCAACCGTGAACGCGAACGGCCTATCATGGTCGAGCAAATCACCCTGTACGCTTTCGAGATATATATGGAATTTTTGGCGACGCATATCCCATCACCGCAGTTTGGTGGTCGCAGCAGTGCGGAAAAACTATCAGTGTTTTGGCGCACATGATTCTCACTATGTAAGATCGACCAATCTCCCTTACTGTACAATCCTCGACTCACAGTTGGAGGTAGTGGTGGCCAGGACTGGCTTCGAGATTCCGTCGCTTATTCTCTGCAGAATGTTTGACCATGGAAGGAGAGAACAGTGAGTGAGTACTTCGTGTAACGGGCAGTAACTGCACTCGTGGCAGGCTACGTGTTCCCGGCATTACGGCAGGTCTTTTCGGAGTCATGGTCATAAATTTTCTCATTCATCACCAACTTCGAGTCATTTGCGCAGTTCACGTTATATATACCACCTCTAGGTGAGATCAACGATATCACTGTACTCATACCACCATGATTGAACAAATCACTCTCTACACCAGAAAGGTTGAAGATCCTGCCCAGCTCTCCTTTAAGTTTCTGTATTGATGCATCTCTACACAGACTTGCCCTTACGCTCAAAGAGTGAGCATCGTCTGCGGTTGTGTTCCCCAGCCATGTTTACAACATCAAACAGGTGGAAATCGCTCTTGCAGAAGCTGGAGCAGAATTCACTAGATTTGAGATCGACCTCGGGAACAAACCTGAATGGTACGCTCCAAAGATCAACCCAGCATCCAAGGTATGGCGTTCACTTATCTTTCTGCTAGCTGCCTCGTCATCACTATGCCATGAAAACTTTAGATACCTGCAATAGCCTACGGAGGACCAAAAGTCTCTCCTGATGATCCATCCTCCGAATCAGCTAAGCTGGCAGAATCTCTTGTTCTTATCGAGTTCGTCGCAGACCTCTTCTCAAACTCGGATTTGCTTCCTCAAGATCCAGTCACACGTGCAAAGGCTCGTTTCCTTATAGGTTCAGTATCTAACGAGTTCTTGGTTGCTTGCCGCGAGTTCAACCGTAATGGTGGCTCCATTGAGTCTATTGTCGAGACTCTCGAAACTCTACAGGACCATTTGCCACCTGCAGGACACGGAAAATATCTTTTGGGAGATAAATTCACGTTGGCAGACATCGCTCTTGCTCCCTTTCTAGCAAGAAATTTGTTAATTTTTCTCCCACATGGTATTGGCAAATTTGACAAGGAGGAAGGAAAAGGTTTGTACGAGATTGTGCAAGGTCCCAAATTCGAGAGATTGCGTCAATATCTCAGCGACATCTTAGAGAGAAAGAGTTGGAAAGATACGTTCCCAGAGGTTAGTCTGACTCATTGAAACCATTGTTATAAAAGTAGTCTCACATTCTGCAGGAAGACGTGATTGACGCGATGAGGAAGATATATGCGTGATTATGTTATGGGTCTATGAAAATATGGTGGGTGACGACTTGGAAGGGATGTATGTCACAATAGGATATGAAATACTTACGTTGCATCTTCCCACCCTAGTCTATGAAATACATTTTGTAAAAATAGTTTAATGTACCTTCACAAGATTTATACTGAAACCAAGAAATTCGCTGCATTTACTTGATGAACAGTTCCACAACAGTTATTGGTCTGGTACCACTTTCCTCATCATGGTTGATTGTGTCTAATTTTTGACATAGTAGAAAGTCTTTATTAGCCAAGTTGTGAGCATCTATACAAATTTGAGTTATCGTGGATCCCAACGATTCAGTGGTGATCATTCGTTATACAGAATGACAAGTAACGGTACAAGGTTATTAAATTGAGCAGAGGAAGCATATATCATCACCGTAGTCACAGCACACATGATTCTTGCTTGGAAAGACCAACCAATGTCCCTCTGACTGTACAATTTTCAACTCATAGTCCGAGGTAGTGGTGGCAAGGACTAGCTTCGAGATGCTGTCACTTGTTGTTGCAGAATGTTGGATCATGAAAGAATAAAACATACGGTATCACATGAGTAGTGACTACGAGTAACGACAGTAACTGTTCGTGACAGGGTCAGTCTCGGCACTACGGCAGATCAGATCAAGATTCGGAAGATTCAGAGTCTTAGTCATAGAATGCTCCTTTCATGACGAAGTCTTAGTAATTCACACTTTTCGCGTTATATATACGACCTCCAGGTGAGATCGCACTCATACTACCATGATTGAACAAATCACTCTCTATACCGCAAAGGTTCAAGATCCTGCCCAGTTCTCTTCAGAGCTTCTGTACTGACACATCTATATATAGATTTGCCCTTACGCTCAAAGAGTGAGCATCATCTGCGGTTGTGTTCCCCAGCCGTATTTACAACATCAAACAGGTGGAAATCGCTCTTGCAGAAGCTGGAGCACAATTCACTAGATTTGAGATCGACCTTAGGAACAAACCCGAATGGTACGCTCCAAAGATCAACCCAGCATCCAAGGTATGGCGTTCACTTATCTTTCTGCTACCTACCTCGCCATCTTCTTTAGGTACCGGCAATAGCCTACGGAGGACCAAAAGTCTCTCCTGATGATCCATCCCCTGAATCAACTAAGCTGGCGGAATCTCTTGTTCTTATCGAGTTCGTCGCAGACCTCTTCCCAAACTCGGATTTGCTTCCCGAAGACCCAGTCGCACGTGCAAAGGCTCGTTTCCTTATTGATTTGGTATCGAACAAGTTCTTGGTCGTTGGCGGCGCGTTTGTCGCCAAGGGTGGCCCAATCGAGCCCGTCGTAGAAGGCCTTGAAACTCTCCAAAATCATTTGCCACCTGTGGGCCATGGAAAATATCTTCTGGGAGATAAATTCACGTTGGCAGACATTGCTCTTGCTCCCTTCCTAGGAAGACAATTGTTGGTTTCCCTCCCACACGGTATTGGCAAATTTGACAAAGAGGATGGGAAACGTTTGTACGAGATCGTGCAAGGTCCTAAATTTGAGAGATTGCGTCAATATTTCAAAGACATCTCAGAGAGAAAGAGCTGGAAGGATACCTTCCCAGAGGTTTGTCCCACTCTTTGAATTCATCGTAATAAAAACGGTCTCACATTCTGCAGGAATACTTGATTGACGTGATGAGGAAGAGGTTTGCGTGATTGGACCATGATGGGCTGACGACCGAGGGGTATGTGTTGTACTAAGATATGAAATACCTGCATTCAGTCTGCAGAACAAATTTTGTAAAGATAGTTTATAACAGTTTAGGTGCAATGTACAAGCTGAAATTTGTGCTGAAACATAAAGAAATTCACTGCAACTACTTTGTGAACAGTTCGCGCAATCCCTAGGCCTCATCCTCCGACACTCTCCGTAAAAAGTCTCGTCTTTTATGATTTATCAGTCAAGTTGTGAGCATCTGATACAAATTTGAGTCGTCGTAGACTCCAAACGATTTTATATTAAGGGGTCATTTGGACCCATTCACTTGAACTCAGTACCATTAATGCCTTTCCGAATATATATTCCTTCAAAAATCAGCCTGGACCTTGTTCCCTTTGATTTGTTAAAGATGCTGGGAGGCTATTTTAAATTTTAGGCAAGAGCATCTGGTTGGCAGCACCAGCATATGGGCAACGAAACCATATGATCTTCCAAATGCAATACCTACGAGTTCCCCGATCTCCACGCTATACCAGAAATCTAGCTTTGGGATCAGGAATGCGCGCATACAGTAATATTGCAGTCTAAAAAAATTGGAGTAGGCGATGATACCACGCAGCTGCTAGATATACCAGTATTGTCTTGAGCCGAGCGGTGGTAAAGCCACCATTTCGATCCATTCGGCTCCAACCCTGCTCTTGGTCTAATTCTGAGACTGAAAAAATGAAATTTCGTGGTTGGAGTCAACGGCCAGTCTGCCAGCCTTTGCCAGCATTTTCGCTTCTACATATGCTAGATTCGGGTTAAACTCCACGTCTACCATCGATTCCGTTCCGATATCTAGACTACCGGCACTAACTGATGAAGCGCACGTGTCGTGGCTCGAACGCCGTTGGTGTGTTGTCGCCATTCCTGTGGCATGCTGAACGTCCCATTTACTACACCCTCGTTCTTTGAGATCGAGCGTAATCCGTGATATCATCGCAACCTATAATCCTCAGTCAGATAGATGGAAAGCAACAATAGAGAGTCTCCTACTGTAAGTCTGATCGAGTATCGGGAGAGCAGATGAGCAGAGTAATCAGGTATAAAATCATACTTGTCTGACGAAAAAAAGAAACGCACAAGGGTGAGGTACGAGGTGTTGTACGACTGTAGACAAAATACGTGGACCATAGAACAATGAATGCGTCAATGGCAAAGTACATGATGCCTTGACAAGTAGAAGTGTCCCTACGAAAGTTACGACCTATTTATTCTCGCAGTTAGAACGCTTATATCCTGTCAGAAGTCAAAAGGGGAATGGGGGCGAAAGGATTGAAGTAGATGGGCGAACCGGAATAAGCATCATCGAACCAGCGATGTTGATCCCCGTCACAGTACAGTCGTACCAACCTGAGGAATGAATACTCCTTTCTCTCTCTCATCTAGCAATGCGAACATCTTGTCCTGGTCGAACAGATCGCCTTGTGCAGGTGCCTTGTTGCAGTGCCGAGGATATTTTCATTCAACTTGACTTCGCTAGACAGAAATTCACCTGGAAGAAGCAAAGGCTGAATATACCAGACACGAAGTTGATCTAACTAATAAGCCTGTATGTAGCACCAAAGGTCAATGCTGCATGTAAGGCTGGCGTCTTCGCATAGTACCTCTAGATCGGATTCAACCAGTATGATTTAATTTGCCTAGGTTCCAGTAATGAGGGCAGCAAGTCCTACCGGTGACCGGACGATTGAATCCTCTGCTTGACTCGACTAAATTAACAGGATACCTGGTACTCGTTGAGTATTTTTGCGGGCCTCTTTCCACAATCTGATGTTCTTCCTAGCGACCCAGTCGCCCGTGCCAAGGCTCGTTTTTTCATCGAAGTCGTTTCAACCGAGGTCATCCCAGCAGTTGTTGGGTTTGTCACGGGAGGCAGTCCTATTGAGTCGTAGAAGCCTACGACACACTTCGGAAGAATTTGTCTCCGAGGGAGATTCGCATTGGGAGACAACTTCACGTCTGCAGATGTTGCTGTTGCTCCGTTCGTGGGTCCTGTACTTGTCGATTTCTTTTAAGCATGGCATCGGCAGGATAACAGAGAGCAGGTATTAGAAACGTTGCAGACCTCAAGGTAGCAGAGTTTATGACAATATTTCAGGAAGGCCAGGTTGTAAAAATATCAAAGTTTTACATTGTTGATTTTGGATTTGGGTGTTAATTTTATAGTCGGAATCGAATTGGATGGACTCCGAGTCTTGGCAGGTCGGGCTCTGTTCATTACTTCGCGTTTCTTGGATTTAAAACTTAGTTTACTTTGGCATGCTGACACGGACAATATGCTGGAAGGAATATGCCCGTTCCAACTCGCTGTCTCATAATTTTAAGCACAATCCTCGGCGACCTTTTCATCATGTTCAACGGCCCGAGCCGCTTGTCTTCCCCCCGGATTTCCCAAGTCTTCTCCCATTTGTACTCTCTCTCTCAAACCTTCAGCTGCCACAGGGACCTTGGTATTCAGGAAAGAGATATTCGGTTTCTAGTCGAAACGAAGATGGTTCCCTAGAAGCACGAGAAGTCGTCGCGCCTTTCTACGTGAATAGCCACGAAACCCAGTCTGGTCCGCTTGGATTTCTCAGGCTCGAGGTAGCTCAAGCAATAGCCAAGGATGGTCAAATGCGGTTTGAGCAGACGGGAAAGTCTCCTTGGAATATCCTGCACATCGGAAGGGATATCAGGTCTGTGTCATTTTCTCCTACGGTCAACAGGGCGGGAAGAGCCGCTCGTGATGCGGCTTTGAAAACCCTCGTTGAGGGGTGGAGAGATAAGAAGATGTTTCCTGAAATTCTGAGGGGTGCGCGTCCTCGTTCGATACCAGCGTCTCCTCCACTTTGAATTTACTTTGCCAAGGTTGGAGTAATGAATCGTATCCCATCTATAACTGGTCACCAAGGGTGACCGTTCCTCGTCTTATTGTCGACCCTATTGCCTTTACCATTGAACGCGCTGCTCTGCCCTTGTTCGGCTTTCCGAATTTCGGGTGTTTGATGATAGGTCCGGCCACCATTCTATTCTTTGTCGTGTGGAACATGCAACTTTGACACATACTTTCTAAAGGTTATTTCTATTCCCCCTCCGACGGAAAACTGCGCTTTTGGATCCCTCGTCGTGCCAAAACAAAAAGAACGTAAGTGTTGCTTTCTTAAATTCCATGTCTCCCCCTTCCTAGTCAGGCGTGTGCTAAAATGTTTATATGCAGCTGGCCAGGCCGCCTCGACGTAACAGTTGGAGGTGGTATCGACGCTACATCTTCTCCTCTCTCTACCATCATCCGCGAGTGTGCTGAAGAGGCGTCTCTCCCGCCGTCCGCCGTCGGAAACTACATCATTCCCGTGGGTAGTATACCCTTCCTCAACCGCTCTCCAAAAGGATGGATGCTACCCGGCATATACTATCTATATGAACTGCACCTGCCGCCAGATGTCCAACCTAAAGTTAATGAAGCCGACGGGGAAGTAGATAACTTTGAAGTTATGGATCCACCCACTGTGTTTAAAGTGCTACTTGAAGGCCAGTTCAAGCCCAGCTCGGCACTGGCTATCTTGGATTTCTTGATTAGGCACGGCTATATCACGGAAGAGAACGAGTCAAGATATGCAGATGTGTGTGCACGACTCCGCCGAAAAATTACTACAAGTGTACCATGGCGATGATCTTTCCACCAAAGGAAGATCTGCACAACCTAGGTGGTTTGCTCTGGGGTCAACAAAAATCATATCCTCATAATTAAAGTTAATGGAGCAACAAATGTAATACGAAGAATCAATACATTTGCATATATCAAGAACTCTCGGTTCGACTATGTATGCCACCCGGAAAATTTACCTCGCGTGCCTACCTTTCACGCAGGGGGTGGAGGCGGAGCAGGCTCACTAGGTGGTTGGGGGGCGGAGACTCCATCAGTAGACCCTTGTTGTGCTGCATAATACTGTGAATATTGCTGTGCTTGCCACTGTTTGAACTCAGGCGAGTTAACATCGTAACCGAAGGCGGCCCTGAAGTTTATTTAGTCAAACTCAGAGTGAGAGGGATAGTTCCCACCAATACGCAGCGTAAGCTGCTGGATCGTGTTGGGCTGGCTGTCCTGGAGTGCCCCCGGGCGCTGGTGGTGCGCTTCCATCTGGAGGAGGCGGTGCATCCCCTGGGGGAGGGGGAGGAGCACCATCAGGCGGAGGGGGGGCATTATAGCCTTGCTGTATTAATCAAGTCAGTAAGCACGAGCACAAAAAGGTACGAACCAAACGGTTTCGGCTGAAACCGGTGAGAAACAGAGAAGACATGAGTAAAGCGTACATACAGTGTATGCACTGTAGGCAGCGTACTGGACTTGGGCTTGATGCAGTTCCATTTGCTGCTGTTGTAACACTGCCTTCACTTTTCCATGTTCTATCCTGACCACTTCTAATAGGTCCTCAGTAAGAGCTTTGGCACGAGCTACTTGCTGCTCATCAGGTCCACTAATAGCGCATAAGATACTATCTACGTGGAAGATATAAGTACACTCACGTGACATGAATATACATTGGTTCATCAGCCTCTCGACCAGTCTCCTGATCCACAAAGCCTGAACCAATGCCTTTAATTTGCACGCGTGTCGATGTTTCTTGCTGGATGTATTTGACGAAAACACCCTGAAAAATGATATAGTCAGACATGCGGGTTGTATCGAATATTGAGTATCGTGTACCGAAGGGCCAACGACTTTTGCTCGGACATTGAAGTTCCGTATCGAATCTAGGCCAACAGGGAGCTTTTCCTCAGGCCATTTTCGCTAGGAAGTCATGTAAGGTGAATGAACATGAAGGTAGCCGAATAGCGCACTCTTTCCCTCTGGCGATCTTTCTTGTCCTCAACAAGAGACCCTAGGTCGGTATTTATAAGCTCGTTAATTTTTTCAGTGGCTCTCCGTAACATCTCTGGCGAGGTTGCTGCAATATGGAGATACAGTGGGGGGTCTCTTTCCGTGGCTTTTGAGCGATCGGGATACCAGGTGCCTTTGGTGCTGACAGAAGCACCAGTTTCTTCATGTATCTGCGGTATGGTCAGCTTGATACGCGTTTACCTTCGGCGGGCAACATACCTGGGTTTGTGTAGATCCACGCGTGAGCAGGTACCGATTTCGTAGGTCATTGATGTCGATGTCGTGCGTAAAGTCTCCGTCGTATGGGTCTTTTCCATGGATCGAACCAGTGCCATTCGCGAAAGATGCGGCAATTTTGGCAGCAATAGCAGCTGCAGCCGCCGCAGCTTCAGATGCAGTTTTCCCTTCATCGACTTTGGAAACCTTGGACGGCGATTCATTTTCTGTGGCGTCCGGGGCTGCCTGATCCCACTTTCGTTTTGACGACATTTTCTGCAAATAGGTATGACTGAGTAAACAAAGCATTCGAGGATTAAACCTACCAGCTATGATGGTTGGCAGATTGAGAAAGTTGGTTAAAGAGCTCTGTTAGAAAAGGAACACGTTGCCTTTTTGGGGAGAATTACGTACTTGGAAAGGTCGGATTCCACCTAGTTATAAAACGCGATTTGTTTAAACCTGAGGTCCTTTAATACTCTTCACGGATGCTGACATATACTCTTCCAAGCCGGCATTCACGATTGTGGAAACTCGACGGATATCAACTTTCAACCGGAGGCCAATTTGGATGCGAATTGCTGGCTTGGAAAAACCTGAATTATTTACGCATCTCCGGAATCATTGGGCTGGCAATTCATTGTTTCTATGCAGGATAGAGCCAAACTCGTTGGTAGCCGTTGCAACATCATCTCGTACACTGCGACGAGTATTGATGCATATAGATTGGACCGTTGTTTTACGGTGACATTCAAGTTCTTCTGATCGTTGCCTCGACCGACTCTCTAGGATATCTCTTGTTCGCTTGAGCCATTTGCGACTATTCAACGTCTTATTCACTCATATCCGCTCAAACCTTACAGAAAATTATGAGGCTGTGGGGCGCCATGACACAGACGCCATAAATTCTTCCCAGATGATATCAGGACTTGATACGATCCCAATCCGTCCACTGCGAACTGATATTTAATCGCAATAGGGATCATCACCTACCTGTTTTCCCATCGTCTCCTCTTGCTAGATTACCTTGACATGACATATATTCAATTGTAAGAGGTTCGTGCGATATGAGGGTATCATGACTGTAACGGGATCAAAATTGCTGGTTCGATGATGGTGTTCCGGTTCGTCAACCTACTCTCTCATCTTCACTTCTCATTTGACTTCTGACAGGATAAAAGTGTTATACAGCGAGAATAAATGAGTTTCAAGACCAGTAGGAACACTTCTACTTGTCGAATTTGGAGTGAACGTGTTCTTGCTTGTCAAAGCATCATGTATGTTGCCATTGTCGCATTTATTGTTCTATGGTTCACATAGTCGTACAACACCTCGTACCTCACCCTTGTGCTTTTTTTTTTGTCAGACGAGTATGATTAGGTTCTTAATTGACGGCATGTCTACAAGATTTTCAAAATTAAAGAGTCCTTAAGCCATTTAATACAGTCGACGTGCTTTGTTCCATATAGCAAGCCCTTGTCATCTGGATCGGCATGGCTCCCCCTCCTCTATGACACCCTTGTTTCCATGCTCACATTCTATCGTGCGATTAAAGGTAGAGTATTCGAGAGAAAGGAAATCACGAAGCGTTCTTAATAGTCTGTGGACAAAAGGATTGATTTATTATTGGTGGGTGGTTTCTTCCATGTACAACGAGCGTAAATTAACGATCAAGGGATAGTTTGATCTGTACGATTACTTTAATCTTAACAATCATGATCAATGTTGCAGAACAGGGGGCACAGGGCATTATTGCACAGTGAGTACATATACATCTACTGCTCGATTCGCATTCCGCCAAGTGTTTTTCGTCAGGCTTGAACTTCTGTCAGTCTCAACGTGCTATTTTCATACCTGATTACTCTGCTCATCTGCTCTCCCGAATACTCGATCAGACTTACAGTAGGAGACTCTCTATTGTTGCTTTCCATCTATCTGACTGAGGATTATAGGTTGCGATGATACCGCGGATTACGCTCGATCTCAAAGAGCGAGGGTGTAGTAAAGAGGACACGTTCAGCATGCCACCTACCGAACGACTCGATTCAATACTCTAGCAGCTGCAACATCATCTGGGTGATGATATTCCGAATGATAAGACCGCAATATTTTGGTGTATGCGTGCACTGCTGGTCCCGAAGCCGGTTTCCTGGTATAGCGAGGTTTTTCGGGAACTCGTAGTAGGTATTGCATTTGAGAAGCTTACGGGTTTTCGTTACCCATTCTTGTAGTGCCCTTACCTAAAATTTAAATAACCTCCGAGTATCTTTAACAAATCACAGGGAACGATCCGGGCTGAAATTGAAGAAATATATATATTCGGAAAGGCCAAGTTCAAGTGATGGGTTCACACGACCCCTTACTACTACTGTATTACACGGCACCAGCCTCCAACAGCATTACTAGATTACCCGCGGTCGTTCTGTACACTGAATGGTTACTATCAAATCGTTTGGAATCCACAACGACTCAAATTTGTATCAGATGCTCGCAACTTGGCTGATAAATGATAAAAGACGGGTCTTTTTGCCATGTCGGAAGTTGGGCGCGATCAGCCATGGTGGACAAAGTGGTATCACAGGATATGATTAGGCAATGGCTGATGTTGAGTGGTGTCGGAGGCGTCGGATGAGGAACTACGGGGAACTGGGTTGCAGTGAATTTCTTGATGTCTCGGCGTAAATATCGTGCCATAAGGTACATTGCGCCCAACCTGTCTTTACAAAATGTATTCTGCAGACTGGGGTAGGAAGACGCGATTGCAGTGCAAGCGTCTTATATCTTAGTAAAACACACACCCCTTCTGCCCATCATATTTCTCATGGTTCCATAACGCTAATCGCACAAACCTCTTCCTCATCACGTCAATCACGTATTCCTGCAGAACGTGAGACTTGTTTGATAAAATAGATTCAACGAGTCAGACCAACCTCTGGGAACGTATCCTTCCAGCTCTTTCTCTCCGAAACGTCACTGAAATATTGACGCAATCTCTCGAATTTAGGACCTTGCACGGTCTCATACAAACGTTTCCCATCCTCTTTGTCAAATTTGCCAATACCGTGTGGGAGGGAAACCAACAATTGTCTTCCTAGGAAGGGAGCAAGAGCAATGTCTGCCAACGTGAATTCATCTCCCAAAAAATATTTTCCGTGTCCTGCAGGAGGCAAGTGGTTTTGGAGAGTTTCGAGGACCTCGACGACGGGCTCAATGGGGCCGCCATTAGCGACGAACGCGCCGCTAACGACCAGAAATTTGTTCGATACCAAATCAATAAGGAAACGGCCCTTTGCACGTGCGACTGGGTCTTTGGGAAGCAAATCCGAGTTTGGGAAGAGGTCTGCGACGAACTCGGTAAGTACAAGAGATTCCGCCAGCTTAGTTGATTCGGGGGATGGATCATCAGGAGAGACTTTTGGTCCTCCGTAGGCTATTGCCGGTACCTAAAGAAGATGGCGAGGTAGGTAGCAGAAAGATAAGTGAACGCCATACCTTGGATGCTGGGTTGATCTTTGGAGCGTACCATTCGGGTTTGTCCCTGAGGTCGATTTCAAACCTAGTGAAATCTGCTCCAGCTTCTGCAAGAGCGATTTCCACCTGTTTGGTATTGTAAACACGCCTAGGGAACACAACCGCAGACGATGCTCACTCTTTGAGCGTAAGGGCAAATCTATATATAGATGTGTCAGTACAGAAGCTCTGAAGAGAACTGGGCAGGATCTTGAACCTTTGCGGTATAGAGAGTGATTTGTTCAGTCATGGCCGTACGAGTGCAGTGATATTCTCGGTCTCACCTGGAGGTGTCATAATATATATAACGTGAACAGTGCGGATTACTAAAATTTCATCATGAAGGAGCATTCTATAGCCAAGACTCGGATAATCTGATCTGTCGTAGTGCTGGAGACGCATATGTAGCCTGCTTCTACACAGCGAGTGTATGAGCCATCCGCGGCTTCTTCGTATTTCACACCCTCTTCATTTGAGGATCGCGAACCCACTCACATGAGCGGTACCTATCCCAGACGTCGGAATGATGAACCAATCCGTGACCGTTCGAGTAGTATTGGGTCGCCTCCCAAGTCAAGACCAAAAAATCTGGGCCCTCACTGTTGCTTCTAAAGATGGCCCTACCTCTAGGACCCTCGCACATGCCAACAGAACTTTCACTACGAAGCCGAGACGGGACAGTAGCGCAAGCGCTAGCACCACGAGTTCGATACCAGGCGCGACTATCCCAGTTGCCACCGTTACTCGTAAGACATTAGTACCGACGTCAAAATTAGTTCTATCAGTTGAAGACAACAAAGAGAAAACCAAAAAAAAAAAAAGTTCAAGGCGCCTGGGATAACATATCAGACGGTAGCGAGATATAGAATAAGTACTCCATCAAGCGAGATGAAGACTTGGGAAGTGGGCAGAGGCAGACATGCGACATGCGACATTCCTCATTATGGTGAGTCAACTAGTTACACTCGTCACGAATATATCTAATACTAATTATATTTATTGTTCCTAATAAAAAGCCGCGACCTGAGGGCCCAGTTTTAGCTCTGAAGACCTCAAACCATGCCAAAAGTCGTTAGAAGGCGGTTATGTTGGCCTGAGTTGGCCGAGTTCAACTCGGCTCGGCTCGACGCTTTGGTCAGCTTATGGCCGCCTCAAGCCGGGTCAGGAAGAACACTACTTCTTCATTTTACTTCTTCTACTGCATCGACGGTCCCGTGGGAAAGCTGACAGTCTCGACCCTTGGGACAGGGCGGAAACACGGATGGGAAGAAGTTCCACTCCTGGTGCTCGAACTGGTTCTCGGCAGCTCCCTCGCGCTCTCCCACAGTTGGAACGGGACCAGAGCGTATTCAATCTCAGTCACACTACAACTCCACATCCTATCTACACGACACTCTATTCATCTATCTTCCTGCTTCCTCTACGTTCTACTTGCCATCAGTAAAGTCCAAGACTTGCTTGTATGTATCGCAAGACAAGAATCATCATGTTTTGAGTCCAACACCAGCACTTCTAAAGCCAAGCATATTAAGCGGTTTCCAACAAAAGGTGATGATGATATTATCGCAACCGCATATCAATGGCTGGAATTCGCAGATGCCGGAAAATTCGCTCTGGAATCATGCTCCACAATAAAACCATCCATGTACAGGGCAGCCTGGCAAGTGGATGATGCTTACTAATCATCATGGTTACCCGCACAGAATGACAAAAACCCCGTC
>QGOD01001237.1:0-15754 GCA_003313065.1 Sarcodon sp. MG97
TGTCCTAATTCCATCACATGAGAATGGGGATAGGGTTGTTTGGAAACGAGGGCAGTAGTCTGGTCAGAATAATATGTGGGTTGTTGGAGGTGGCGTATGCCGTCGCTGATTTTCGTGGTTGTTGCATTCGAGCCTGGCAAGATAGCAGATGAAGACGATGCGCTGGCGATAGTCTGATCTTTGCTAGATCGCCTATCAGAATGGGATTCAGCTTTGAGTTTGTTGAAGGGATCCATTCGAAACAGGCAGCAAGGGTGAGACAAGGCGGGTTAGGTGGGTGATAAAAAGCAAAGGAGACAGTATGGATTCTGAATCTAGCGCCATATCGGAGACGCTGGTGCACGGACCAGACATATTAGAGGACATTCTTGCATTACAGAGTAAATTTGAAGGGTGTACGACTGGATGGCAACAGACTCTGAAAATAAATTGCTCTCACCAAGTAAGGATAATTGTCTGTTCAAGCTGAAACATTAGCTATTTATTTATTTTATTTGCAAACACCCACGTCATTATGGAATAGGTGTTCGTTTTCTAAGCATTTCGAAAATCTTGAACCAAGTAACAACGTCTTTTCGAGTCTCAAGTCCGCAGCAAACTAGGTATTCCTCTCCAAGGTCACCAATTTTACTTCAACGAGTGCTTGACACTTCCGAGTTTGACAAATTAGAACGTTCAACGCCCGCCCAGTGATTCAAAAAGGGATGAATTGCACAAAGAACGCTATCATTCCGTCGCAGACAATCAATGACAATTCGAAGTTGAAGTTCTGAACGAGACACGCGTTGCCTCGCTGAATAGAGGAACCATGCTACGCTTGGAGGGTCATTATCCCAATTGATTTTTTTCTGCAACAGTCCACGGTATCACGCACAGAAAACAACCTTTGGTCGCCTGAACACTTGGACCGGAAATCCAGGGATTATCGAAGGATGAAACGAGGAGTACTTCATAGATCAGAAGAAATCACAACAGAAGTATGCGATTGCGAGTATATTTAACGAGTCCACCGCCGTCAAGCTAGGGAAATGGCACATTAAATAATGTAGGTTACTCAGGAACGGTCTATAACTTACAAGTGAATGAGGCTATGTCAATTTATACCATCTGTCATAGTAAACCCATGAGGAAGATGTCAGGATAAAACAGAGAGTTCGAATATTTTCTTTCACCGATAATCATTTTCTTTTCATTTGATTTTATTTCTTTTAATTTTCGACACGCACAATTCGGCTGTTGCCGGTTTGTTCTCACGATCGCAATATTTCATCTAAAATAGGTAACAACCTGTCTCAATGATTCTCGAGCGGTCGATTTCGTGTAGTTTATTTCCGCCTCAGATAAAGGGGGGCAAAATTTCTTTTTTCTCTTTTTCCCTCTTTCCTCAGTGTTCTTCGATACACTGAGGTTCGCATTCTTTTTCTTTTAATCTTCTTATTGAATATATTTCTACAAATTTGTTGTCTCTTTTGTAGGATATTTTTACATTGACGAAATCCAGCAATATTGAACGCTCAGAGTCGCAAGCTGAGATAATTCACAACTTCGGGTCGCTAGTGAGAACAAGAGATCGCTACTTGATGAATGTATTTGTATAAGTCTCACAAGATCGTCGCGTCGCTGGCGATTGCCACCGATCGTGAGAGATCGCAAGTGAGCTTCATCGATCGATCATTAACGTCAGCGATATTTACTTATTAGGCAAGATCCTTTACATTGCAATTGCGTTTGTGATTCTTGTCCAGTGTTGCCCTTCATAGCTGCCCTTCATACAGTTCTACAGTTACTTTGTCACTTGTCGCACACTCTTCTTCGAGAGCCTGACTCGGAAGTCGAAGCTAGCGAGTCTGGCTATGAAAAGATAGAAAATACAGTATGATACTATGAAAAATGACGTCGTATCTCGACAGCACACTAGAGATTAATCTGATCAACATTGCACGTCCGAAATGTCTATCATTGCGACTCTTCCACTTCGAGATCCCAACGCAACCCTCTTCCCGCAAGAATAACTTCTATATCTCAGATCCGGTGGTACCCAAAGGACCCGTCTCTCCTGTTCGTCTATGATCCACTCACTCCCTTCTCTGTAGCAGTGGAAATGCGAGGATACAGATGGCTGTGTATCATGCAGGGGGACAACTTCCGTCAGAAGCAATAAGTGCTCGTCTTTGTTGTTGATGTCGGAGGAGGATTGAGCGGAGGATATTCTGTATCTTACTACTTCCAGTGAGTTGCTGTTCTCCAGGATGATGCTGGTCCCATCGACACTGAATACGGCCTTGTCAAAGGGTCTACTAAGATCAAAGGAAAGAAGGCATTTCCCTGTCGCTACCTCCCACAATTTGATATATCTATTATAACAAAGAGACATCAGTCGGTTACCATTTGGGGAGAATACAAGGTGCGTGTTATGGCCCAAGGATTTGAGGATCCAAATGAGCTTGTGGGAACGAACATCCCAGATTCGTATATGATCGGGTGTTGCGGAAGCAAGAAGAGTCGAATCGGGCGAGAATATCACTGCATCGACCGAATCTGGATGACTGAATGTGTGCAAGCACCGACCTGTGGTTGGATCCCACAACTTGGCAGTGTTATCCATGGACCCCGAGGCGACAAGCTGTCCGTCTCCAGACACAGCAACGCTATAAACATAGCCATGATGACCAATCGTGTTATGACTAGGGCTTGGACCATCAGTCTGCCAAACCGTCACAACATTCCGGCTAGTCATTGATGCGATGCGAGTTCCGTCTGATGAGATTGCGGTTTCACCTCCCCGGTATTTGAACATCCACACATTGGCATCTTTGATCAGGTCGATCTCGCTGTAATGTCTTCGGCTTTGAAGTAAGTCAACCCGAAGTTTTCGGAAGCAGCGCTTTAGCCAGTTATTGGATTTGGGTGTCGGTGTGTTCGTAATTCCTATGAGATAATGAATTACAAATGTCGAGCGGTCGGTCGCATACATGAGTGTATCTTGATCCAAAAATTGAATATACTGAACCCAACCATCGGTCGAGATCATTTGGAGAACATCGCTTGTCTGCGCATTGAATATTTTCACTCCAACTCCTGACACTGAAGCGATAACCGATGAATCTGGCGAACATGCAACAGAAGTCACTCCGTTTGGATGTCCAGCAAAAGTCCTGATACATCTCATCCTCTTAATGTCCCACACCCTCACCGTGTCGTCGAAAGAGCCAGATATGACTTCACCCGTCATGGCTGACCAGCAAAGACACCGTACCGGACCAGAATGACCCTCCAATACGCATCGGCAATCCCGCAAGAGTACGTTCCAAATTCGAACAGTGTTGTCGTCTGAACAAGATGCAATCATGGTCCCACATGGCGAGAATGCAACCGACTCGACAGCGTCGGTATGCCCCTCTAAGCTACAAATAAGGCCACCAGTGTGTAAATCCCACACGCTGATTACCCCATTCCGATGTCCGGTTGCAATGAGAGTATCATCAGGTGAGAATGCGAGAGACCAAAATATTCCAGCAACCTCAGGCTTGGTAAACGTAGCTCGACGATGTCCTGTCAAAGTTTCGAAGAGTTCCACAGATTGTCTTTCGCTGACTGCAATGGAATCATCCTTGTGGGAGAATGTTATACCGTTCACTTGATACCGCGTCTGAATTGATCTCATAGAGGCGTCCCACGAATCGTCAATCACATTAGACATCTTGACTTCTGTCGGTATTTGGTCCTGATATAATGTGCGAATAAGAGATGACTTCGGAGACCACGGCAAAGCCGAATGATATAAATGACGTGGAGAAGCCTCAATGGGATCAAAGAATCGTAGGATGAATCGTTCGCTATCTTGTATGATGTCCAATAGATCCATGTCAGGTGATCCGACCTGGAAACATATGCTCTATAAGAGAAGCAAATAACATCATGTTTAGACTCACATCAGCAAACCAGCCTCTCACATCTCTGAGGGAATAAACCGCACAACGCATGTCCCCTACGATGCTTAGCACTTCCAGCCACGACAAAAAATGGTCTTTGAAGAAGCATTCAAGCAGCTCAACAACGTGGCCAACGTCATCACTATCCCTCGATGCAAACCGAAGATGTTTGGACCATGATCTGCAAGAGTACTCCAATCCACTACCAATATACTTCTCTAGATGAGCATCGAGATCATCAATGTCCTTGTTCATAGTGTATGGGGGGAAGCCACAGATGTTCTTCTTTAATGACCCATTCATCAATGCCAGACAGTGCATCCCAAGCTTTGTGTGCAAGTCGGAAGGCTCTACATAGAACCTTCTGTCTGCACATCGACTTGGATCTGTAACGAAATCAGCAAGTGATTTATGGCATATACGTAGGAGGTCTGTGTTTGAATCTGGAACTACGAAGACTGAATGGAGCGAACGGATGGCGCTCCTAACTCCTCCCTGGGGTATATCCAGTATCTTCGCCAGGTTGGCACACGATAGGGGATTGAATGCCAGCACGATTGATCCGACAACAAGTCGCAGTCGGTCAAAGAAGTCGGTATCAAGAATATCAATACCTTCAACACTCTGGAGGAAAACCTGGCGATATGTCTCGTCGATGCCCCATCTCCCTTCACGAACAGTGGAATCAGCTTCCCTGATAATGATTTTCAACTGCTTCTGAGGCTCAACACGATGGTCTCCAATGATTCTGGTAATGATATAGGCTATGATGAAAAGACCGGAACATCGCTGGACTAGGAAAGCAACATCCTCGTCTGTAGGCCATGGTTGAGTCAAGTCCAAGTGGCTCCTAGCGGCAATTTCTGATAGACAGGCCCGGAGATAAAGCTCGATGTCTTGACTGACAGAGGATCGATCCACCTCGTGCAGCACAAAAACTTTGGTGTGCGGCTGTAAGAGCGGAAGACGGAATCCAGTCCGAATCCGTACTTCAGGTCTACCAGTAATGAAAAATTTCACTGACGGTATTGCGTCAATGTGTCGGGCCAGGAGTGAAAGGATCGCAGAAGCCGGTTCATTCAAGTCGTCTTCACACTCGTCCAAGGCATCTATGACAATTGTTGTAGACAACTCGGTGGATTTTAGTGGTCGTATCAGGAGGTCTTCGAGCTGAATTGCCAACGACTCATCGGCTGCATCTGGGTTCGAGGTCATGATCTCCATGAGGACCCCACGGAATTGTGAGTATCGACGTGCAAGGCTAAATGCGATTGTGGGAAAGATGAGATGGATGTTACGCCTATCGGGGAAGTCACGAGAGCAAAAGAAACTAGCTCCGAGTCGTCCCTTTGCAGAAGATCGTTCTGCAAATGTCTGGGCAATTGTTGATTTTCCACTCCCCGCGTGCCCATTCAACCAATATACGCGTTTGTCCATGGGATCGACCTCCCATTTTTCGATATGCTCCAACTCGGCTCTTCTTGTTCCAGGCAGACATTTGCGATGGTGTTCAGAGCGATACCCTGCATCTTTAGCCCGTGGTAGCTTGTTCAGTACAGACGTGTCTGCTTCTTTTGAGATCAGATACAGATGAGGCGAATAATTGCGGACATACCGTTTCTCTATCAAGGACCATGTTTAGAGGTTTTTTCAATCACTCAAATGTTTCACAACACACCTTGTTTTCAACCATGACGTTCACGCCTCCAGCAATGTCAATTTTTACACCTCCAGCAATATTGGTTGTTACATCTCCTGCAACATCGGTAAAGGTTCCGTGCCGGACATCGATGTCTTTTGCCCCTGCAAAGAATCCGGAATGAGGAAGAGAGCTCTGCCGTGTAGGAGCCTGTCGTGGATATGTCGTGACAACCGCAGAGCGCGAATTCCCTTTGTTGGCGGTCAGTCCTGGCCCAGTCTTTAACGTTGACTGAGCAGCGGTTGCGACACCAGCACTGGATTCCGTCACATGGGAATGGAGAGGTGGTCGTTCGGAAACTAAGACAGTAGTTTGATCAGAGTAACGTGTGGATTGTTGGTGGAGAAGTATTCCATCATCGGTTTTTATAGTTGTGATGCTCGAGCCTGGTGAGATAGAAGCTGAAGGCGATGAGCTGCGGGTAGTCTGATCCTGACCATATCGTTTGTCAGAATTGGATTCGACTTTGACTTGATTGAAGCGGTCCATTCGAAATGGGCAGCAAGGGTGAGCCAACCCTAGGGCCTAAAGCAGTGTGAAGACCAAACCAGGGCACAGATGCTAAATCTAGCACCGTATCGGAGACGCTGGTGCACGGGCCAGACACATTAGAGTACATGCTTGAACTGTAGAGTAAATTTGAAACGTGTACAATGTCGACTAAATGACAACAGGAAACCAATTTGTGCCAGCCTGAGATCAACAGAACCCTCTCAGACCTTGCCGATCGAACTAAACGGGTGGTCTCTCACTCCTACGAGAAGAGAAAACCAGTGTTCCATGTCAAACAAAGACTGGAGGACTCGTTGCATAGTGCTCCGGTCTCCTGGACTAAAATTCACATATACGTTGCCAAAATCAATGTTTTGGGAGAACTTTCTATCGCAATCGAGTCCTGCAAATCCGAACGCCGTCAGGTACGTGGCTTAAATCTCACAAAATCCTCGAATTTATTGCTTAAGATTGAACTCCTGGTGCAGTGATGACGCGTTCCTTCGAACCCACATTGAGTTCTGTAGGCGGTTCTCTAATACCATAGATTCTACATTGCACGAGGAGCAACGTGGTTTTCATACAGCTTCGGTTGCCCATGACGAGGATTTGGAGAAAATAAAAAATAAGGCTGGATGGATGACAAGAAAATAGAGGAAGCACGAGCCATAGCGGAAATAGCGCGTGAGATGG
Organism: Sarcodon sp. MG97; assembly: GCA_003313065.1. NCBI lineage: Eukaryota > Fungi > Basidiomycota > Agaricomycetes > Thelephorales > Thelephoraceae > Sarcodon > Sarcodon sp. MG97. The sequence continues at coordinate 6,817 of QGOD01001237.1, forward strand.
GACTCAAAGTAGAGCGGTGTACAAAGAAAATAAACCGCTTCACCAGAACGATAGCAGACTGGGTTAAAGATGGCCAGATTCCTGAGACTTTTGGTGCATTCCTATCCCTTGGTTTAGCTTCGAGGAGACTAACAGATTTCAGACCAATTACTCGAAAAATTTGGAATCGACAAGATGGAGTTGCAAGGAAGTTGTCCGTAGTATGGTCACCGTATTTTTTGTTCGACCTTTGCAGTGTATTACATAATGATGCCTTGGATAAGCATTGCCTTTTTGAGATGGAAGCATCCCTGGTGACGCCACATTTTACCTTTGTTTCTGTTTCATATTTGGTGGTTCATTGTTGGATCTTCATCTATGCCGTTGTTGTTGCTCAAGACACTCACTTCGTGATTGACTATGGAACATGCAGCGAATGGAATTACTGCTCTTGCGCCGTCATCACCACCGCCGCCTCAAGAACTTCCAATAAACGGTGTTCACGAGAACACGATCACGATAGAGCAACTAGAACAGGAATTACCTGTGGTTTACGATGGTCAAGTATCTTTAGGAGACCTGGTTTCAAGGGTTGTTCAGTCCATATATGCAGAGCTTTCTGAACTGGCTGAGACGTGTGTGGTTTTTCATTGTTTGTGTGCTCATTTCCGATGTGTGAAATATTGCAGCATGCCAAACGTCTCTGATTCTGCGAGAAAAAGGACTTTGGCGGATTGGGTAGTAAAGACTAAGAAGCAAGTAGTCAAGCTATATGCTATCGCGAAATGGTCTAGGGATGCAGATGTTGTTCAGAAGGCAATGGTGCGCAAGATTTTTCGCTTCTATGTGGTCAGTTTGAGTGTACTGTTCGAATCAGAACATCACTGCGTTTCTCATGAATCAAAACCGACAATTCGACGAAGCAATTTTTGGACTCAGTTATGCGAAAGATAGCCTTGACCCTGCTAGGTTCACTAATTATTTGGTTTCGGTTTTCCAGTCTCAACGGATTCTTCAGACTGAGAAACCACGATCTCCTCACATCTCTTGATGTTCTGACTACAGGTTCCTATCGTAGGTTGCCCAGCGGCATAAAGGTCAGTCGGGGAAATCATCGCGATGCGTCTGAGTCTAATTATAATGCAAGAAAATCATTATACCTCCTACACCTCTCACTGATCAACAAGTCAATAACACTTTAGCCGAGATGGAACATGCTGTGCGGTTTCGTCTCAGAGTAGACGATATCATTCCTGTTGAGATGCTTAATTACCGAATAGCGGATGGTCGCGTATTTTTCACTGCCCCGAAGCTCTTTGAAGCGTCGCTGTTCTTGGGAGGGTCTCAACCCCTGGACGGCTGGTTCTTCGCTAACGTGCAATTCCTTTTCACTGTTGGTGGAGATCTCACTGGAACACAAGGTCATTTCCTGTTCCTTCTGATTTGCGATACCAATCTGAACTCTACTGAAAGAATTTCCTCGACAACCTACGGGTTTGTTGAATAGGCATATCACAGAAGAGGCAAATGCCCGCCTACGTTACTATCTCCCTCACCCTTCCGGCGCTGACTTACCTCCTGATACTCCACCTAAACCTCAACTGCCACCAGATGTGGTGGATGCGCCGCTTGTGCGAGTGTTTAATTTCCTTCGTATGTGTTTATGTTCACGCATCAAGCTATTGTGTTCCAATGTCCTGCCTAGAATTTATGTCTCTTTCATACCAATTGGAGATCCTATGGTATCAAGTAAGTTTGCATTAGTAAGGTATTGAGCCAATGGCTCACCATTCGAAGGCCGAACGCATGAGATCTCTCGGGTGGGCTGATTATCTAAAGATAACGATGGCAAGCACTCGGAAGACATTTCAAGTCTCATATTGGCTGTACGTCTTCTCGTTTCCCTGTTGAATTATTGTTTGAAAATTTCTGGTAGTCTACAACCCTTACCAACAGGACAAGGGCGACCGCAGCCTCGAATTAAGCTACCGCCTCATGGTGGGACAGTAACTGTCTCTATCGTAGAAGCTCGACAGCGTTCCAGAATTGGCTCTAACCCTTTAGGAGGTGTCATTGGCGGGCCCGCGAGATCTCCCAAAGCTCGTATCTTGGCCGAGATTCAGGAAAGGTCCAAGTTAGGCACAGTAAAGAAGCCGTCTGATGACGTTGAGGGTCTGAAGATTGAGGTGAAGTGGGAACCAATGAAGGGCGCTTTGAATGTATCCCTGTCACCCGCGGAGGCCAAATTGCCCAGTGATTTTTTAAAAATTGTATGTATTCAATAAGATCTTAGTGTTATTTTCCCAACTACTGATGCTTGTTTTTTTAGGACCCGGATGACCTTGATTTCGAAGGATTGCTGAGACGAGTTTTAGATCATCATGCACATGCAATATTGCAATCTTTCCAAATGCAGCTACAGCGCAGCCCTATGCGATCCACTCTTCCGTCTTCGACACCCGGAGAAGTTATTCTAGTCAGGGAAGGTACTCGACGGTTCAAGTTCCATTTGGCAAGCTGCTGATGCATCTCTAGGCAATGAATCCGTTCTCCGTGTACATTTATGTGCAGATGAAGTGGCCATAATTACGATTGACCCAAGGACGGGCAAGCTAAATATGCGGGATACCGGAGACCTAGCAGCCGCTGGACGAGGCCCAAGGTTCTTCGCCATCTCCGAGAAGCTGAACGAGAACCCGAGCATTCTGTTTGAAGCGCTGGTTCGTCTGAGATTAAGTGTGAGTGGATGCAAATTATTCTGTTGGGTGCTTACTGATGATCGTATATCTAGACTATAAAAGAATTGGCGGAACACAAAGCCAACTATCTGGGACTGCAGTGCTACCGGAATCGAAATTTCTCACGAGAAGGTTGCTTCGCCCAGTTTGCATGTTGCCACTTTGACGCTAATGGCTAAGCACAGAAATACAAAAATTGGGGCCAACCGCAAAAGGTACCTTGTACATACAGCTTTCGACGTTTCCGGATCATTACCTCGTCTTGGTGATCACCGATGATGATTTTCGGTATGCGCTCATTTCTGCCCAAGTGTTGCCGGATTCCATGTATGCGAATATGATTATGGGTGACATTGCTTGGTTGGATGTGAGGCGGATCAGAGGAGATAGCGATCTTCTGATTAGTGAACGGCTTGAAGATGAATTCGACGTTTTCGCTGGATCGAAGCGGAAGAGACCAATTGGCGACGATGCTGGCAGGGGTACAATGAAGTTAAACGAGAGGTAAGCTACCAAGCTCTCCTTTAGATCGATTTCTTAATTGCGTTTTCTAGTTTCAAGTTGGAGACGCGGCTGATCCGAGAACTATATGCGTATTGTTGGTGAGTAGCATATCGGGATTGTTGGATGTGTCATTGTTTTTACGTATGTCCTAGTGCGCGAGTTGCATACACAAAGGTGGAACAACAGCTCAAGCTTCGTGGCATCCCATTCACACACGTTAACCCTGGTGCGACGGGCTTTCCATCTCAAGTTCAATCGTCTCTCGCAAGGTCGATACCTGCCCTATGTGTCCAGTCGTCTGATATCCTCTCCGGAGCCCCCGCAGCAGAGGCTGCGATGCCGAATATACGCGTAATTCCACTTAACTGGTGGTCGGAAAAGAAGGCACAAGTAATCACTTGTGTGAAATTGAAGTATGTGCAGCAACCAATGGGAAAGAGTGCGGGAACCGGCAAGGTGATTCGACCTTCAAAGAGGATCATATATGACACGACAGAAGCTGTGGTTTGTTTCCTTTCGGAGAATGTGAATACCTGTGTAGACGAGTTTTTGGAAGAATGGGCTCGCGTCTCCAAGGTCGTAGTGATTGCACGTGAAGGTACGGGTCCAACCTCCCCCGCTGTTCTTTGAAGATCTGATTGAGATGTTTTTCTAGTTGCGCAGATGGCGAAGGTTCGGAACTGGGAAGATGTTCGGTTGTTGTCCTTTGACTTGCAGACCGCAGAATTCGCTTATGCAGGGGTAGGTGTGTTCTATGTTACTCAAATTCTGTCTATTTATCACAGTTTTTTAGCCCTACACGGTGTCAATAACTTGTACAGATCAACTGTCCCCTACAGGAGGCTACTATGACCTGCGATTTTCACGATGTGATGGCCATGATGGTGACAATCCACATGCTGATGCCGAACCGTTCTTACGAAACATTTTGCGCAATGGGAGACTCACTATCTGCCTTAACCGCGTTGTCGAACTGTTGCGGAACACGCTACCGATAGTGGTGCTGCTGGAGGAGGTCCGTGCCGAAGCGCTTATCAGTGGTGAGAATGTTGCCTCATTTGCGAAGGCGGCTGGATGGTATCGGTTGATGTATGGCGATTTCAAGTCAGTCTCTGTTTCGGTAAGTTATGCAAAGTCATATTCACTGATTGCTCTAGTAGATATGCACTGGACTTCCGGTTAATGACTGGTCAAAGAGTGGCTATCCTTGATGCTTCGCATTCCATCTTTCCGCCTGACCCAACGCTGACAAGAGGCAAAGCGAAGGTTCAGAATATTCAAGAATGTGGATCCTTTTTGCAGTCCATACCTGGTTTAAAGGATATACTCGCTGGTTTGCTAAATGAGGACGTTGGGAGTTGTGTTTGGTCGGTTGATGTAGGTATCATGTGTTCTGTCAATGCTGTCAAAAGAGTGGGAAAAGCACTGCACCAGAGAGTGCTTAGCAAGGTGAAGGAGAGAGGTGGCCACTGACAACATTGGGAATCTTTAAATTTGCTCTGATTAATTGCTATGCTGTAGTTTACGCTCTGTATTAAAGTTACTATCTAGCTAGTTGATTGATAGTTTGCTCTGCTTCACTTGTTCGATCCCAATGGCACATCTTCAACATGATTACAGTATTCCACCGCCGGTTCCTTTGTCAAAAAAGACTGCACCGTAATCTGTGAGTCTGTATTGGAGAGCTTGGCTCCTAGTGATCAGGCGAATTGAGTTTCTCACTAGGACTGGTCCGGAATGCAAAGAGATCTGGATGCCGTTAGCGAATACACACGGAATAGAGTGCAAATCCTAGATAGAATGGACCTACTTCCCCACTTACTGCACCACTTTTCCCACTTGAGAGAGGCCGAACGTCGACATGGTAGGCGACTATTTGTAATAATTGACGAAGCATATCATCCGGCTCATCTGGGCTCACGATGTGATGTCGAAAGAGTAAAGACGAGTTGGACTGGTTCGTAGTGTTGAGCAAGATCGGATTAAAGAGAAAGACGGGGGATTGTGTGGGGGGTGTATTCCAGACTGTTCGAGACTTACTTTTTTGCATAAGCATACCAACGCGCGGATGAACCGTGTAGATTTCGTAGTGGGATATCCGAGCCATTCAAAATATGAAGTACCGTCGAACACTACGATTGTCCGCGGGTCTCTATCATTGCCGCCAGAGTGAGAGTCGTCACGCTCCTCGACGATCTGTCCGGTATAATCCTTGACCAAACCGAATAACGAGAGGAGCGTGGTGGGTTCTGGTGCATCAACAATGGCGGTGTTCTGGGAGAGCTGCTGCGGGGGCTGCAAATACGGCACAAGATCCACGAATTTAAAAGAGCCGGATTTTATATGTTGGTCTATATTGACGTTTTGTTCTACGAAATAAATCAGTGTGCTGCCGGGAAGAACGGGACAAAAAACCGAACTTGCAGAGACGGATTTCCATCGGGGGAAATCGCTTGATGTTGATAAGAGGATGCAGCGGTTTCTCTTGCTTGTTTTCAGGTGGGTTGTTATCGTCCGGTGGAGTAGGAAATCAGCTGGTGCTGCTAGTTGGTCTGTTATGATGATTGGATATCCGGAGGTCGTAAGCTCATCGGTAGGGAACATGAGTTCAATCTTGTGAAGTGCCAGGAGCCTCCTACTTGAAGTCAAAGTTCACGTTTAATGTGACGAGTCCACTAACCTCTGTGTTGTGACAGGCTACAGCTCAATCTGCATCTGTATCAGATATTGTTCTGATTCCAAGGTGCATATCTACGGTATAGTCGATGTTCTCATATACTGCGTAATACAATCATCGACCATGTCCTCAAGTTAATGACTAAATCTTGAAATCAAATGCAAATGGGAATCATCAATCTATGTAATCATGTACCAGTAACTACCAGCACTTCCATAATACAAATGGTTAGTTGGGTTCTAACTTGAGAACATGAGGATGTAGTGGTGAGATTGAGGAAGACTGCCGAAAGCCGTACATTGGAAGCAAACGACTAGAGGAACTGATATGGTAGCAATAATGTACATATAATAAAGCCAGCGCTTCAAAAGCGGATAATTAATCGATTAGATTTTCTACTTCCTGCGTCTGTAAGTAATATTCCTAGGCTTCAAAGGCATGGTTATCATGGTCTAGCGGAAGAAGAAACGTCAGGAAATGGTGAACACAAAAGAGTAGACTAGGGACGTACGTGGTAGTTGTTCGCCGGGAAGGTGTGGTCCACGCGCAACTCGAAGTTTCTTACAATCGTAGCGAGAATAGTTCCAAGTTGCATGTAGGCAAACTTTGCGACGTTAGCAATATCAATAGCAAAAAGGAAGAACAAGGTTCACCTGCTCCCCAATGCATCGGTGACGCCCCGCTCCGAAAGGCAGGTACGAGCTGGACCATGCGCGTTCATCAGAATAGAAGGACGGTGGAAAGGGTAAATGCGAACCTGTTCGTTCCTTTACTAACGGCACCGAAACCAAAGTCCACTTTCTCCATATTACCATCAATGTACTCCCTATACTCTCGGGCCGCAACGCCTTCGGGCTCACTCCACCTGAGTGGATCCCATTCGCTTGCGTTTTTCCAAATTCTAGGATCCATCTGGCTGAGAGCTGGTGAGGCAAGTGCAACGTGACCAGCGGGGACGACGTAAACGCTGTCTTCTTTGTCCTTGGGAGTACCAAGGGTAGCAGGAACGGCAACATCTTCCATGACTTTACGCATGATAGAATGAATGGGAGGATGTACACGCAGAGTCTCGCGAATGCAGGAGTCCAGAAGAGGGAGATCACGGAGCTCGTCGTACGTCATAGAACACCATGAACCGTCCGAAGAACGGAAGTGTTTGACTTGCTCTTGATAAAGAGCTTCGCTGCACCAAATAATTGTCGTCAGTACACGTTAGTATGACGACAGATAGGTACGAACGATATTTCAGGCTTGAATGCGATGTGAAGGAGTGCCCACGATCCAGATGCAGACGACGTATGTTGACCAGCCATGAGAAGAGCAATCAGAATATGGGCAATTTCGTGATCGGGAAGTGGAACTCCATTACGATAATTTTGTGAGATAAGTGCAGTGATCATGTCCGGTGCATGCTTTCATCATCTATCAATACAAGGAAATGCTTAGGGATTTCATGGACAATCACCTCGTCGGCAGGAGTTGCCCTTCGTTTCTTGATAATCTCAATGTAGAATTCAGAGAGCTTTGCGTTTGCCCTGTCGCGCCTGCGGTAGCTCGGCTGTATGCTGCTGGTTAGAACATTTTGTACACCAGCAAAGCCCAGGGTCAGAGAACACTAACTAAAGGCAAATTTGGGGCCATAAAGTTCAAGGGGGTGAAGCCCCCGTCGAGGTCTGCGTACAAGGAAGCAAATGTCTTATCGAGCTTGCTCCGGACCTCAGCGCCTTGAAGCGTTCTGGATGCCGTAAGGATAGTAATTTGGGCAAGAGTGTCCGTAACATCGAATGAACCCCATTCCCCGGTGTGATAGGCCCCGAATGCGGGATCGGTCTTGATGAACTTCTCGACTTCATCTTCCACCATACCGACATGCGTCCTGAAATTATCAACGGTCAAACCTACTTTGATGAACCTTTCGCAAAGTCTTGTGAGCACTGATGGGCAAGATATTCGAGTGTTGAGAACCTCACTTTTTTTGTTCCATGAACTTTGCAGGCGGACATGCAAGATCAAATACAACATCTTTACCAAACACGGGAGTGGTCAGGTGCTGCAGTGAATTGTTCCATCAATATCTCTCGTCAAAGAGTTAACGAGGTGAGCCAACACACAGTGTATGCTTCAGCTGCAGACATTGTAGTCACCTTTCCACCAAGAACAAAATTGTTGCCTTCCGTTCCGAGAGCTACACGACCGATTATCAGATCATAGTGCGTAGTTATACTGAATGCTTGTACGCACTGACGGTGATTTTGCCGCCTAACATCACAAAAGAGAAAACGTTTCCATGCTGATAAAATGTAACCAAGATATATCTGACAGCGCGATGAAGGAAACATACTTTTTCGCGACATTCAAGTAGGAACTTTAAGGGATCATGTCCGTATCCGGCAGCCGAACCGAAAATGGGGATCCAATGGAATACAAGTGGTGGTAAAGAAGGATCTCGGGGGATAAGCTGTGAATGGATCAATAAACGAATGCAAGGGAATGTCAAAACACACTCACGACTTGCCACAGAACGTTCAGTACAATAGCGATAGTAGGAACGTAGATGAACGCAAGCGCTACTCCACCCCAGGAACGGGGTAGTAGAAATGGCTGCACAGCGGACCATATATCCGACAGTGGCAGGGCACCGTTGAACAGCGACATCAGGGGATGGATAGATAAGAACACACTACTCGTCAGTGTCTTTAAATGCCAGCAGTACTATGGTGCGACGGCCAAAGTAAATTATAGATCGAACCATTTCTTCAATGACTCTGATGATGACATCAAGCGGCGTTTGAGTCTTGATGCTTATTATAGTTCGTGGTACTGCATTTCATCCGTTTAGCGAGGCAAAATAGAAGAGTCAAAGTACCGTATATTGCTCTCGACTTGAGAGGATGACATAACCTTTGTGGATGCGCGCTGTGAGCGGTTTTACTAATAAAACGATTGGACAGTTTCGGTTGAAATATAGTCCGCATTTGGAAAAACGTCAGGCGGACGAAAAGGCAGAACGGCGCGGACGAAAGTCTCAAGACACGATACG
>QGOD01000159.1:4933-17017 GCA_003313065.1 Sarcodon sp. MG97
CATTCATTCATTTGCAACAGACGCTGCGGTCAACCATTCTCCATAGTAAACGCAATCTCGGGCGTTGACTGGACCCCGATCGTCACAGAAGTCGAACGACGGACACTTAGTACAAGGGCTTTGCGGCCACCCTAATGCAACTTGCTCTTGTCTAATGGCTCTATAGACATGGACTGATCCGACCCCATGGTCAAATTCTTCGAAGGCACCGCCTGATAGCTGCACGGGTGGAGGTGATCGGTTTAATGACTTCGACGACCTTCGACTTTTACTTCGGCTTCGTTTCAGATCCACATCCGAATCAGCGGAAAATTCCGATGAAGATTCGCTCCCGGAAGATGAGGAAGATTGTTGTCGTCTAGACTTTTTCTTCTTCAACTTCTTTTTACGACTTGAAGTGTCGTCTTCCTCGCTACTCTCATTGTCTGATTCATCCCTCTTCCTCGACTTCCGCCTACGTTTGCTCTTGGTTTTCTCGTCGTCAGAGTCGGAGTCGCTATTGTGTGCTTTCCGCTTCAACTTCCTTTTGGATTTCTTTGCACGAGATTCGTCGTCCGAAGATGATTCCTCGGCGGGTTTCTTCTTCCGCTTACGTTTCCGCCCGTCTTCAGAATCGTCCGTGCGCTTCCTTTTGCTCTTTGGTCGTTGTTCATTCTCAGAAATATCCTCGTCACCAATGGCACTAGAATTCCACATAGAAATTCCGTAAGCAGGAATCTTTTAATCCCCAGAAGCATCAGTCAAGTAAATATAAAATTAGGATGAATTTGACCTTTTCTATGTCGCCGTCTAGAACTATGACGTTTAACAGCATTTCAATATGTTCTACTGACAACTCTGTTTCTGTTATTCGAGTCTGTTTGAGAAATTGTTGGACTGATTGGGCGGTGGGGTATTCTGGAGAATTAGAGATAGGATAAAGTTGCGGTTGGGAGTGCTGCGAGCGTCGTTTCGGGAAACTCTACAGACAAAAGATAAACAAAATGATGAATGGTTTCTATGCAAAGCGATATACCTTGTCTTGTATGAATCGCAAGCAGGCAGTGCAGAGAAGTTTGATAAATTCAGTATCGAGCTCGTTGTCGGTATACCATGGGCCGCCTGTCAATTTCACGGAAGGCTCAAGATGCGCGAGCATGTAAATCTTGCGTGTTTGATGCTAAAACAACGTAAATGAGACAACCAGACAGAAAGAAATAAGACGACTGACTTCGACAGATTTCACGCCTTTGATGAGCTGTTTTTGCATAAGCGTTTTGATACATCTATCAATTACGGTTTGGTGTAAGTCGGTCTTCGCTCGAAGATGCTTCGTCCAAATCCCTAATAAGTGGCAAGTTTAGAAGAAAAAAACAGTCATTAAGGCGACGAGAAGGACTTGTATATATGCACCTTCATTGCCTGAAGCCTTGATATGATTCAACACCAAATTTTCCTCCCCACCCAAATCTTTGGTCCTAATCAAACTCGTTTTCAATCGCCCCAAAGCATCGCGAGTAGAACAAGACGTACACATTAATCTCGTTCTTCATAACTGCCCTGAAAATAACACTCCCGCTCGCATCTTTCATCAGCTTGAACAGCCCCACCCCCAGCAGAAAGTTGAGTGCATTGTTTCGAGCAGAGGCATCTGGTATGATGGCTTCTGACTGCTTGGCAGTCAATTCCTGTGTATATGGGATATGTGAGTATGCATGATACAAACAGAGACACGTCCAGCAGGAAAGAATGTGCTTAGAGACCTTCTTGGGATCGGAGAGTGCTGCTCGATGCAGCTTTCTTTCAAACTCATTGGGTGCGCGTCCACTCATCGATATACGCGAAAATTAACGAACAAGAAGAGTTTTCGAGTCAGGACGCATGAAGTTATGTAAGAGATTGATCGAGTTTGTTATATCTAATATTTCATCTAGTGCAACTTTGTGATACTTGCGGGTACTGGGTTGACAAAAGTTATTATCATTACACAATGCTTCTGCAACACTATTATGCGGGTATATCAAAAAGAATTGATGAGTACTAAATCGAATATTGTACACATTTGAATATCTGATCAGAATACCTTAACATGAGGGAGAGAGAAAGAGAGGGAAATACACGAAGAACTCTCAAGGCTACGTGCGCTGTTGGGTATTCTGAGCCACGTGGGCATTTATTCCGGTAGACATCCCTAAACCCATCGCAATCGCGCCCCCGACACTTGAGGTTTCATTCGGAATAAAAACAGTCTTGTTGCCAAACGCCCTGACTCTTTGGATGTCCAATCTTCTCAATTCCATTTCCCTAGCGAATGGGTCGTGAACAGCTACGGTAGCAGCCGCCTTGATTCTAATCGCCTGAGCTTCAGCTTCGGCCTGAATATGCGTGGCCTTCGCCTGGGCTTCTGCGTCAATTTGTGTACGCTGTGCTTGAGCTTTGGCTGCAGCAACGACGCTGTAGGCCTCGGAGTCGGCTTGCGTCTAGATGAACGAAGTTCAGTTGATCGATAACGCTATGAACGTGAAGGATGAACAAACATTTCGAGCCTGTGCTTTGATTCGTGCAACGGAGAGGGCACCTTCCTCTTGTTTGACTTTATTACTATTCTCCCTGTCAACGTTGGCTGCTTCGACTTGTGCTTGCAACGCCCTTGTTGTGAGTTTATCCATTGTGGCCGCTATGTCACCTAGAGCATAATACGCCATATAAGGGCCTTATCACACAAACGGCTTGCTGCTACAAACCTTTGAATTGTCTGTCAATCACAGCAAGATCCTTCATGATTATACCATACTCCAGAGCGGCAAGGTGCAGGTCGTCCATTGCGCGGGTTCTCAAGGCATCGAGGAAAGCAGATGATCCATCTGTACCTTCGTCCATGTCAGGTCCGAGCGAACGCTGCTTCACCATGGCACTATAATCCACTAATCTGATGCTTGAACAACGATAGCAGGAGGACTAAACACATATACGTACAATGCGCGACGATCTGTGTGAGTACGGACTGGGTTTTATCTCTGATGATGATTCATAAGTCTGGTATAATTGTATAATATAAATACGATAATCACCGCAATGCATCATAGGGAGTGTTGTACCCATGAGTCGCCAGCTGTATGATTATCTTAATCAGAAGGAGTAGGTCAAGAGTATTGAGGAAAGACGTGCTTTCAATGGCTCTTGTAACTGCCTATAGACATAGTTATCAGAAATACAACAGATAGAACAGGAGTCGATGAAGCTTTGAAGCTTACCACTTGAGATAGATAGTTAAACTGACGGGAACCTGATCCCGCGTGAATCTGTCGCAAACGTAAAATCTATGAACATCAACTAAAAGGACTCATGCTCACATGTCTTTCGTGGGCATTTCGAGTTGATTTTCACCCAGCGTGTACAAACCACGTAGAGTCACGTTGGGATTTGTAATGCAATGTTGGCCAGCTGGTAAAAGTTGCAGATCATCACCCTTCTGCAGGATGGCACAATTGTTGGCAGGAATGTTCAAGCTGTTGATCGGGATTAATGACGAACGTCAAGGGTGAAATAGTACATACAATGTAGCAACAACATATTCTTTTGCTTTGGATCCTTCGGTCTTGCTGGTCATCTTCACTTCATGAGTCCTGCACGAGAACAGTCAGAGTCAACGAATAATCATTGGACACAAGAGCGACATACCAGCCCAGGACCACTTTCGTGACCTTGTCAACCACAACTTGATCCAAGTGGGTTTGGTCGACAATCGAAAGTACATCATAGGTACCTTCAACAGCCAAAGCTACAAATCCAGAGTTCTTGACAACAAAAATGTGATTCTATATAGACAGTAAATCACATTATCGCTCAAAGCTTGACGTGCAGCCAGACTTACTTGTGGGTCAGATACGACTGCAGCCTGTACATGGTTTATTAAACTCGAACGATAGTAGTAACCATTCCAAGAACGTACCTGGTTTTGAGAAACCTGGACAACTGTCAGTCCCTTGAATTCGATAACGGTATCTGACACTATAAGTGGTGTAAGCAATCATACATGGAATAGTGATGCGTGGCTCACGTCCTCTGGTTCCAGACCAATGCCTTGCCCACCAGTTTCTCAAAGGAAAGCTGGGGTACCGGCCTGCACGAGTCAGAACTTTAGGCAAGCCTCCATGGTTAATCAGGCCGATTCGGCCGGGTGTTAATTCCATACCGATCCAATCGGTAGGAACTTTCTTGGAAATGATAGAGGTTTTGTTTGCCTGATTCAGGCGACAAATTACAGTAAGTTAGCAAATAGATCGAAGAGTGAGTATTAAAATGCGCACTGCACGTAGCTGAGCATCCAGCGTCTGTATTGCGCCGATCAATCCATCCTGGCCTATTGGAACTAGGAAAGGTCTCTCCTTTTCTTGTAAGTACGTCGTGTCCTGGATGAAGTCTTTCCGGACGGATGGTTTGGGGTCGGGATGAACACCAGCGAAGGAAGGTTTCTTAGAGAACGATGGATCTTGGTCTTGCAACCAGTCTTTCCCATTGACCGCAGTTTCTCCGGCGACGCTTGACATGATAGTTGGAGGAAGAGTTGTAAATTCGACTCCGTCCAAGGTAGCGATTTATATATGTACGAGTGCACTGCCGCAGTTGATTGCTTTGAGAAATTGATCAGGTCACAGGTTCGCCTAGACTAGACGACGCATTGAGAGGCAATAGTAACAAAAATCCGGTGATGATATGCAATATATCAGTGGACAGCCTTGGTCCAGACACATTAACCCGTATCGAGGTGCATTATAAGTTGAATGCGAATGAGCTTTGGGCGCTCCCAAGGCACATAACATGGCTTTGTGCAGAACCTTAATAAAGCTGCGCCTCGCGAGCAGGTTACTAAGAACATAGCCATAATACACCTGGGTCGTTATTATATAGTGAATACCATGCAGAGGACACTGTCAGAAAAACTAGTACCCGAGTTCTTTAGCGAGCATTATGCTTAGAACCAACAGTTGGATTTAGTTATAATCGCCAGTCGACCCGGAGCGGTCATGAAAGTACCACCTATAGCCATGAGACTGCACAGCGAGGATTCACGAACGCTGCACTTGGTAGAACGGCACTGTAGTACACTAACCAGTACTTAGTGGTGAATCATCATGAACGCGGGATAGTCTAGAGGCTATTTGTTTGGGCCTTCGCAAATTTGCCAAATTTGGATCAACGCTGGCTTGCCACAAGTTATTGCGGATGCGGTACTTAGTGGCGTACTATTTCACCGTTTCTCCTTATATTGGTCGCGCAGGATGAATATTTGATGCTCCCGACAGTTGCAACAATGTCCGAAACTAAAGCCCAATCAGCTTCTGATATATCCAGGTAATCATCATCGAAATGAAGCCAACACTCTTGCTCAGTATATATCATTAGGGAGGCGAAAGGCCTCAATCTGGGTTTGCAGGAGATTCTCAAATCAAAAGATCCATGGGAAAGGGATGTGGAATTCCAACGCAAGAAGTGCGTATGGTCGTTGAGCTCATTGTATCAATTCTCACTCGGGGCCTAGCCTGCGACGCCAATATGTGCGCTTGCTCCTCATTTACCCATACGCTAAAGAATCCAAAGACGCAGAGACCCGCTTATGGCTGCAATCTTCCTATGCTTTTATCACAATATACAAGCACCGCATCGCTCGGGCGGATCCAGGCAACCCGTCGGGCGGCCCTCGACAAGGTCGGCGTGAACCCCAAGGCGGTGTTGTGGAATATCGGAAACTCCTCTCGCGATTTCGACAGTTCCTTGCTGAGGAAGAAAAGTTTTGGACTCAGCTTGTCGTCCGTCTTCACCGTTCCTTCGGCCTCGATGAAGCGCGCGACTCACTTGTTGCACTGGAACTGATACCGCCAGATGTAATTGAAGCAGTTGCCGCACAGCAACATGCGGATACCGGAGGACGAGGCCAGAATATGTTTCCTCCAGAAGAGGAGTCTGTTCTCCCTTCCAATGCTGAACAGCGTCAAGCCCAGCTGTCTATTGTCGGTAAAGCTCTCGTATGTTTGGGCGACATTGCTCGTTATAAGGAACAGTATAACGAAAAAGGTGGCCGCCCCAAGGCTGGCCAAGAAATCGGACCGCCCGCGAAGAAGAACGCCAAAAAGCAGAACAGGGATTTCATCATTCGATCTCGGGATTATGAAAGGGCTCAGCAGCGCTACGAGCAAGCCCGCATTCTTGTTCCTTCTGAAGGCAATGCCTCGCATCAAATGGCTATTCTTGCTTCATATCAGAGGGACACGTTCGGATCACTCGTGCATTACTATAGAGCATTGTGCGTCCAGCAACCCTATGAAACAGCAGCGGAGAACATGGACAGAGCTTTAAACAAAGCATTGGATCATTGGAAGTCTTCCGAGTCGAATATAGCAGCAAGACAGCACCCCATGACCCCGCGATTGAGAATTGATGACCTAAAAGAAAGGATTGTTGTCTTACATGCATACTGGGCTAGTGGAAATGAAGAGTGCGTATTTGTTCAGTTTTGTCCAAAATTTGTGCAGCTAAGTGTAGCGCTGCTAAGTTACGATGACCTTCCCCTTTCTATTGTCGCGATCTTTCGCAACTTGGTTTCCGAACGTCTCCTACCGTCCGAAATCATCTCGAAGGTCATTATTCTCACTCAAGGTGTCATGTGGAAGCATCGTATGCTACGATCATCGAGCAAGAAATTATCAAACGCTACTGTGGAAGCTCAAATAGCCACTCACATCCTTGCCATACACCGTGCCTTGCTAGAAGTTGGCGCCGAAGAATTGGGTGAAGCTCCTCCAGATGACTCTGAAGATCTAGCCCAGGGCATCACTGCGACTTTCAGGAGGACTCTGCCCGCACTACGTATGGCGAGCAAGTGGATTCGGGCTAATTTCAAGTACTTTGGTAGCGACAGTACATGGGTGACGTCGATAAATGGTGTCTCTGGATATTGGGATGTATTTTCAAGATTCTCTACTGCATTAGAGAGAAGGTTTCCGTTGGAAAGTCTGCCCCACTTAACAACTGCTTTGGAAGAAGACTTGGATGCCCGCGGCTTCTTACCTTTGGCAAGGTTGATGGTTACAGGATCGATTGTAGGCCATACCGCAGGAGACGACGACAGGCCAATTTCAAGGGAGCAAGTACATCCGAACGAAGAGCAGCTCATGCGGTTGTGGGACTTATTGACGGACGCAAAGGCTATTGCGGAGAGTCAGGTACACACTAATATCAAATATCTCAAGCCATACGCTCATTATTTTTTAGGGCTCTCCCATTAAATTCTATTCGAATCAATACGTAGTCAAAGGAAAGGAGAGAGTTCATAAGGCAGATGAGAAAACCCAGCTTTCGGACTTGCCTGACATACACCATGATAGGGAAGCATCTCGCACGGACGATGACCCAGTCAGTGAGGCTTTCAGGAGAGTGTTGGGTGAGAAAGGAGATGATGATGACGAGGATCGTGATGCAGAGGGAGAAGACGAAATTGTTTGGGATCTGAGGTTGGACTTAATCCATCCACATTGAAGGCAGCTGAAATTTTTGACAGCAGAGCACCTATATCCCCTACCCATAAATTAACTGAGTCCAATCTTTCC
This sequence comes from Sarcodon sp. MG97, assembly GCA_003313065.1. Classification (NCBI taxonomy): domain Eukaryota; kingdom Fungi; phylum Basidiomycota; class Agaricomycetes; order Thelephorales; family Thelephoraceae; genus Sarcodon; species Sarcodon sp. MG97. The sequence goes on from QGOD01000159.1 coordinate 12,520, forward strand.
CCGCCACCACGATTAAGCCCCACAAACTCAAGCCCAAGAGTGCCTATTTCCCTTGTGCCTACTCATGTCCAGATCAAACCTTCGAGTTCTTCACCTGTTCTCAAACCTGTAGGCACGACCGCTCAAGATCTTCTTAATAACGTCATGGGATTGTCCACTAGTCAGAGCGAGTCTGCGACAAACTCCCCGCTCCTTTTTGGGTCAGCTGGCTTGCATGGGTCATCGCATTCAATCTGGTCAACATCTTTAGATGATTCAACTTATCCTGGAGTCAACAACCACCATCAAAGGAGCCGGTCACAATATGCACCTCCAGGGTCTCCCTTTCTATTTTCGCATTCACCATTAGCGTCTCCCCAGGCGTCCCGACAGTTGAATCAACAATACCAACCACAGGCAGTCGGACAGCCCATGTTCCCTTTGGCACCCCAGCTACATCCCATTGGACATCAGAGAACACAGTCCACGTCCTTTCCATCTCCTCTGGTTACTCCTCACAGTCCGCACCAACATGTCGAGCTACCGGGTGGAAATAAATATCACACACCTCTTGCTTTTTCTAATGCTAGCTCGTTATCAGATCCAGCAATCGCGGCAATAGGTGCATCGCCTAACTTTCCTATGTCCGTATCAAGGCATGCATTTACATCAAGTCCCGCATCGCCCCATTCTCTTGTGTCTCAGCATCTTTGGGGAAACGTGGGGTGATAAATTGCCTACTCACGGCATAGATAATGTTCTAAATCGCTATGCGGTCGCATTTCAGTGTTGGCTTTCCACTCCAAGTTGCGTGCAAGTCGTCGTCGACTACAAGGTGGATATGTGTTAGATTTTGCAAGGAATTGTTGTACGTGCAAGGAGAAGGACCGCTCTCTCTTGCATTTGGTCCCGCTTCGGTTTATGACAAGCGAGCTATCGTGCATTTTCCTGCACTATCGGTTCTAGGACCTACCTTCCTTTGCGGATGTCGGATGTTTCCTTATTGCATTTGCCGAACTCCTCTTCTCATAGATCCTCGCTTCTTTTTCTTTTTCCTTATACATATTGTTTCAGCTGTTTGTTCTATATTCTCTCCTTTTTTCTTGAGGTGTACAAGGTCATCGACAACTGAACACTCGCATTTCCCAATTGTATACATACGATAGCTATGGATGGATCCGAAACTCCGAAAATCTTGCTTATAGCTAAATGTAATCACAAGTCTAGACGAACAAGATACGTATAAACAGGCTATCGAAATCAATTCCAATCAACGGTTGGAACGAAGAGACAGGAGCGCCTCCCTCGCCATCTGGAAGGTGAGAATCAAGTGGAGAAATCATGTTCTTGAAGATTGTAGTTCGGACCGTCACTGCTTCTGTTTCGGTGTGGAAGCAGTGGATTCGGTATTTTCAAGAGTGAATAGGCGTTGTTTGAGATGTGAGAGAAAAGCAGAACAAGAGGGTATGTCTGGAAATTGAGTAACCACAGACCGAAGAAGAGCCCGATACGGGGAACTTCAAGGCGAATACTTTTTAAGTCCCATAGTCATGAACGAGGATCAGAAAGCAAAGTCAAGGGATCTCAGGTAGCAAAAGGACTGGATAATAATTGACTATTTAACACCTTCACTTCGGAAGCATCATCATCCATGACAGTACTCACATCGGGACGAAGAGAGTTTAATCCTTGTCTAAATTTTGGTTGAAACTTGGAATAAAATATAAACCACACTTTAATTCTTAACATAAACCAGTGTGAAAATGTTGGACCATAATCAAAATTTGGCTTTCACAAATGCAATATGCTGGTCTAGGTGCAGGATATTCTGTTGGTTTATATTTTCTTTTAAATTTGAAGGCCAGCCTTGCTGTTTAGACCAAAGTTTAAACTCTCTTCCTCCGATGTGAGTTGATCATAATTGCGACCGTGGAAACGAAATCTACCGAATGAGGAAAGAACTGTACAGTTCAGTCATATCGCCTCATAGACGTGCCGTTCAGTCCTTCTTCATCGTCAAGCAATCATGGGAAAAGGCTCGCATTTCGTTCAGCTTGCAATTGTTCATATTTAACATTCTCTGGATTGTCTCTCGCAGTTCACGGATCTCTTGCCCGCGCCGGCAAAGTCAAATCGCAAACACCAAAGGTCGAACCCCAGGAGAAGAAGAAAACTCCTAAAGGGCGCGCGAAGAAGAGAATCTTGTACAACAGACGGTGCGTGATGCAGTCCGGTTGTAGCGATCGCTAAGGGATATAAATTTGTCTAATTTTCGATTTTTTACCAGATTCGTGAATGTTACGACGTTACCGGGCGGTAAACGACGAATGTGAGCTCTCCCTCTGACTGTTTTTTGCTATTCTCTGTCTACTCTCGCATCCCAATTTGGCCTTTCTCAAAACATTTGCTCAGTATGATGATACAAGAAATCATGCATAGTTCACACTGAATCAAAAGTGTTGATCAACATTCATCTAATGTCTTTCGCTCCTATCTGATACTTCTTGTTCCACTCTTTTAACACCCCAATGCCTGTGATGACTCTTACTGATAATGCAATATTATAGGAATCCAAACCCCGGTTCATAAAAAGCTTCGATAGTCCACAAGCATACATCATTCGGATATGTAGAGATGGATGTGCGCTAGCACTGGCGAAGCCGTATTACTTTGGCAGGAGGTCGAGGTCGTTTCATTATTTTTCTTTCGCAATGTTCACCACCCACGCATGCTGTATACATATGCGTAACTATGCCCAATTATACACTTATGGTCATAGGCTGTCTTCCGTGGCGATGAAACAATGGAAACTTGTCGGAGCTATGACCTCATGATCAAATTGAATGTTAAAACTTCGGGATTTCGTTGGGACGAGTAAGATATACAACCCGTGTACAAATTCATGCGGTGGCCAAGGAAACACTCTCGGTTGACGAGTTGGCATCAATGGGAGCTGCGTGGAAATGGGCAAGGGAAATGGCAAGGATGTGGATGAACACCAGGATACCCGGAATTTGCGTAAATGCAGTTATGGTAGCATTAACGGAGACCCTGACTGCTCAGTAACAAGCAAAACTAGGTTGTCATCAACAGCCTAGCAGAAATAGACATCCCCCGGAACTCGACTGAGTAATCTATGCATCTGGCAGTAAGCAGGTGCAGCTAGTCTTTCCTAACACATAGGACTATCGAGGCTTGATTGAAAGCCGCAAGCATTTTCGACTCCACAGAGTCAGGTTTCAGCAGAGGTTTTTTGCGGTAGACTATCGCAGAAGAGCTAGACGGCCCATAGTCGTTTAGTGTCTACTCCCTGCTTCAAGTTGACGAGAGTTTGATTAGGGAAGATATTATTAGAGACCTGGTAGGTGGTGGTAGACATAATGCAGAAGTGACTTGAAATATCATCACGTAAACTGCATTTTATCCAGAGCTGACTTCGCACTTGTTCTACCCAACGTCCACAAAATAATGTCGGCACCAATCCCACCAACCAGAGACGCACTCCTGCATCTGTATTCCTCGACGCTCAGAGCGTCCCGAGCATTCAGTTCATACAACTTCAGGCAGTACTTTGTGGCACGGACGAAGAACACGTTTAGAGAGATCCAGGTCCGTCTGATATTTCTGGCCTCGTATCCACCTATATTATTATTTCCCGAGTTAATTCGTTTTTTCTGTTCTGTGTATTGTGCAGAACGAGTCAGATCCTGGAAAGTTGTCCGAGTTTTATAACAACTCGGTGAAGGAACTTGCTGTCCTTCGGCGAAGTTCAATCGTCAACCAGTTATATGGGGGGTGGAAGCTTGTCGTCGAGCAGGACAAGAGCGGCCAGAAGCTGAGAGGGGACAACTAAGAGTCAGGCCTGTTCCTATCTGTCTGTTCGTTTGTCATTGCGAGCATATATAATTATCGTAAATCTGCTGCTGTACATCATCCACCTACCATCATCAGCCCTCCTATAATCATACCATCGACGACCCTTTCGTTTGTTTTCTTGTTTGGAAACAATGAGCAGCAGTATCCCGAGTATCTCGCTCAAAATCGAATTTGGCGGTGGTCTGGAGCTACTTTTCTCGAATCAACGCTCCCACAGAGTTGACATTCCTTCGCTTTCATACCAAGACGGGAATGATAGGGACCAAAAACCGACAAACGTCACTTATCTGATCCATTGGTTGAAGGACCATCTGCTCAAAGAGCGCGCAGAGTTATTCATCGAGAATGGAACTGTGTGAGTAGCACTATCCGATGCTTCCAGAAGTTCTACAACTGATTTTCTATCTAGTCGGCCTGGGATATTAGTATTAATCAACGATACAGATTGGGAACTGGAAGGCGAGGGTGATTACCAGTTACAAAATAACGACGAGATCGTGTTCATATCGACGTTACATGGTGGATAAACGAGACGACCGTTTGGAGACATGTGTACGTATCCAGTGGACCCATCATTGCAGTTGAGTTTCTCAATGGGTTTTCCAAAGCAACTACATAACAAACGCCGGGAGAAAAATCACCG
>QGOD01000159.1:17916-39504 GCA_003313065.1 Sarcodon sp. MG97
TGAGTAGACAATTCAACAACAATGAAAAATCTTGACCTTACATCTGCTGCGGCCAACTTTAGCAATGCGAACCTAGGCCTTTCTCTAGGAGTCATAAACGTACAGATACAGTAGTACATATCCGACTTCGCATTATGACACTCAATGGCCGCACCAGATTCCCTGCAACACTATAAACTCATTGATTCATTTTGATGTGGGCAGACACAGACATGCCACGTGTTGTTTAATTCACACACAAGGATTTACTTCATAGGGGCCACTCTGTAGAGACGTCTGTTACCATTCTCAGCTCAAGCTAAAATACTACAAACTTTAGATAAGTTACCGAATAGCCTCCCGAACGACCTCCATAGGATGGGATACCACCATCAGTCTACGTCGCCTAAGAGGAGAATCAACAACGCAGATCAGATAGGCGACATACCGTGGCAGTGCAAAGTCGTTCCGACGGATGGAATTGAGGGTCTCAGCATACGAAGTTCAGATTTTCACTTGTCAAACTTGAGTCTTCTCAATGAGCCCTTCTGTATGTGCTCATAGATAGGCGGTTGCCCAACCCGAAGCATCAATGAGAGTTCCAACGATGAGACCATTTTCAGCATCAAGTTTTCTACCAGCGCATTGATGTCGACATGTTGTTGCTTGGATGCCTATCCGTCTACTCACATCACAATGAGGCGGGCAGAATAGAAACGATTCAGTCAACATTTTTTTTTAGCAGAGTTACAGTCTCGACCCCCGCTGCAGCAGCAAGGTACGGCTCCTTAGCAACGCAAACACACGATCTATTCGAGGCGGCCATGATGGAGCGCTTGGGACTGGGTCCAACACTACGGAATTGCTGGAATTAGGTGTAGCTGGATCTATAGGATATAACTTAGCTTTCTGAAACACTTCGAGCATGATGAACCACTAGTAGGAGCACCCACCAGCGCTGGCGTCTAGGTAACCCTCTGATTCGTTCGGAGTGATCTCGGATGGTGTCCGAACTTGAATATCTAACATGCATAAGGACAGTACACTATACCATTGTGACCGGAAAAACCTCGATTAATTAGCGTGTTCGTCATGGGTTCGTCCGAATCAGTGTTCGCAAGTTGGCGTTCATCCAGCGGCACGATAAGGTGGCTTATTTTCGGACACAGGTGCCGCAAGCAGACTTTGGCGTAGAGTTCTAGAACAAGACCAAGAGACGTTACGCGAGCCAGACAGCGAGTTCCTCACGGAGGTAGGTAAAGTCTGTACATCATGATGCACATAAGTGTTAAAGGCACAGCGCCGTGTCAGTTGTACCTGTAGCATGTGATCCGGAAGAACGCTTCACATCAATCAGAAACTGAATATATTCGCTTCTCGCTATCGAGAACAAATATTGAATTGGGAACGAGGGCGACTTCGACCGACTTGAGTGAAAGGGTATATGAGTGTCACGAGGCAAGTTGGGAAGGCCGCATATCGACAGCCATGATGGATAGAAGGTACTTTGTCATTTCACTGTCCTTGTGCTGATAAAAGCGGATGTCCGAAAAAAAAATGCTGACAAAGTTGAGTGGGGGGGTTCTTAGGTATGTCGGAGTGTCCAGGGACACCTGAACATCAGTGACACTATAGTAAGGACACGAGACTGGAAACTCCCGGGTCTGAAGCTGGACACCAGGGATTTGAAACGTTAGATCTATTCTGAAAATCCAGACCTTGTTACTAGCTGCCTTTTCTGCTCTGGCAAATGTTGCGAAGACTCCACCTAGTAAACGGCGCCTAAGGTCTCTTGTAATCTGGTGCAGGTGCAGGTGCAGGGGATACAGGTGCCGATGACGACGAGGGCGATGAGGGAGGTGTCTCCGTGGTCGATCCTCCAAACCAAACGGCCTTGCTCAACATACCCCAACTGAATCCACTCTTCCCCTTCTCCTGGTTCGAGGCCTTCACCTGTTCCACTACAGTTTGCCCTTGCCCCACTGGTCCTTTCCCCGCTGCAGCAGCAACCTCTAACCTATGGGTCTCCTCTGCTCCTCTCAATCTTTCTTCAAACTCGACTTTCCTCTTTTCTCTACCAGTCAGATCGCCGCCGTCAGCAGCGGCCACGGCGGCAGCTTGACCCAGCTGCGGTTTCATCTGGCCCATCATCCAACTCCCAGCCACCACAGCAACAATCGTCAGCCCCTGCGCAATAACACGAGCTCTTAGCCAATAATTCATTGATATGGACTGGCGTTTGCGTAGTTTACTACCAGCCATAATGAGTGTGAATGTAGTAGCTGCCGCACCTAATAAAAACAATGTTACAAATTAGTATATGGCATAAGCTTTGGAATAAGCAGAGACACCTATCGGGACTAGTGGCTGCTGCTTGAACTTGCGCAACGCTTTCTCCTGATAAGTTTCCGCAGATGCAGCTCTTTCACTGTCGCTGCTCATCGTGTACTCTTCAATAACAACGTAACGAAGAAAGTCAGGAAAGACCCGGAGACAGAGGGTTGGACCGGTTGCTGGATGGGGATACTGTCCAAAAAGGAAAGTATTTGGCAGAAGCTTTTGAGCCAAACAAACGTTACCACTGAGAGTGCTAAAGAACGCTTTTATGAATTGCATTTGTACATCATAGGTAATTCTCCCTGTACCAAAATACACACTCATAACGTAGAATCATGAATAATTTTACAAAACCACCCAATCTCATCCCATATACGAAGAAAAGCCTTACGCCCAAAGCGCTTCCGTATCAACCTCCCTTGGAGGTCTGGTTTCGCTTTCGATATCCGTATTCCCGTTCCCACTCTGTCCTTCGTTGTCATGAGGAAGTCTGATCCTACCTTCTCTTCCTCTATTTCCGGCGTGTCCCCAAAGCGAAGCGATGATCAGTGCAACAGGATGCAAGACTGTGCACAAAATTGTCAAGATCTAATGGATATTATTGACGCAAAAGAAAATTTCAGAGAATAGCGAGGCTCACAAGGATCGATGCAGGTTTCGGTTGGGCAGACCAGACAGAAGCACAAACCCATACCGCGCCTACGCACCAAACAATATCTCTTCTGGCGACAATAACGATGAGTCCTATCAAGTTAACTCCCAGCATCACGGCAAATCCGGGCCACTGGTACTTCGTGTAAGGTGCGCTCTGCCCCTTTGGCCAAGTAAGTCCTAGTGTTATACTGGGATACATTAGCAAATGATGTGAAAATAAACGGAACAAGGTAGACATACAAAAGCGAGTACGGGAGCATCAACGACAAAGGAAGAATTAAGAACATCCGTATCGGAGCGTGAATCAGGGCAGCATCAAACGGCCTCTCTGAGATGTTCGGCTTGTGATAAGTCAACAAAACGACGTTGCAGTATATTAACAAAATAGTTAGGATGCCCAGGAGAACGGTTGACGTGATGAACCACCGCATGACCTACAACGTCAGCCATAAGAATAAGGTTCGGATCGTCGAGTTCAAAACTTACCCAAGCGACAGCCCAAAGTGCCATTACCCAGTTCGAAAATACCAAGCCTAAACCGACTCCGTTTACAACAGTTTGCTATATGAGGGTCAGAAATATACAAACTTGACCATGGTACGCCGTACCTTCGTCTCAGGCTTCCTTGCAATGACCAATAATATACAATACCCTACCTGCCCTACGTAAACTAACAACATATACGCCGCAATTAACATCGGGTTCGGAGATATCGACGTGCGGTACATTTTTTCAATATCCCCTATTGAAAGATATAGCCCAGTGTTCGTGTGAACATATCGAAGTCATACCTATTGAAGGTGTCACGACCAATGTACATATCATCACCGTGGCGATGTTTATCAGCAGAGAGAGTGGCGTTAGCACTTGCAGTCTGTTATCGCATCAGCGCTGTCAGTTTTTGTCCGATCGCCCCGTAGCGAAAACGTGTATTACCGGACGAGAGACAAGTAATCCTGAACAGCTGGATGGGATGTATCGACTGGTAGTTCGTCCATTGTTTAACTTGCGATTTAGATATTGCTGTGGTGGATTTGAGCTACGAGTGGTCGAGAGGAGAGATGCGATTCGGGCAGAATTCAACGAAAGCTCACTATTGACATTCGTGACGTCATTGCTCACAATCACGTGACTCGTTTGAAAATGAGAAGCGACATACTCGCCCCGGTTGACTAATAACTTCTGCGAGTAATAAACCTGTGACCCCGCTCAAGCTTCTTGGACAGCTGTGTAAAAATGCAATGCCTCGCTCACGTTCTATTAGTTCTTGCCTACGTAGTTATCTTCGCTAGGCTGAATATCCCCAGAAGCAGACAAAGTACATCGGCTGTCTAATGGAATGTTTCATGGAAGGTTTCTCTCTTCGGTCAAACCTCTCTACCAGACTTCTTGACTGTAGAAATTCTTATAGGGCCTCTGTAGCTCTCAAACAACTTAATTAAGATGAGAAGAGCAAATACAGATGAAATTCTTACCGAAAACATGAATGACAGGATTCATTACATCCAAACAGAAGTTTCTGTACTTGTCAAACTTCAGGAAACGCGATAGTAGCTGCACTGGCCATTTATTGCAATTCATTCGAACACAGTAAGGCCAGTTCCGAGTTCATTTCTGGTATGCAATAAGTCGAATGTATAAAATCCCTCGGAATCTACCATGCCACCAGGTATACTGGATTCATTCTTGCTTCGTTCTCCCAGAAGAGTGGAAAATTTTTTCATCCAATCCCCAGTCCATGGCATCCATTCGTCCTACAGAAAATTCAACTCATTGATATTAACGCCGATCGGTAATTTGAACAGAAGCTTACTCGGATAAGCTGTGCTTGTAAGGAGAATATACGTTGCAGTAACGAATTCTCTTGCAGCTTGCTGTAATTCTGCATTTATGCGCAAACTGTGGGGAAAGAGCGGAAGTATGGTGGGAGACAAACAAGGACGGCACAACAAATGTGGGTATCATCGATCCAGTCCAGTTCCTCACTGGCAGTCGAGTGGAAACCCCGGGCAAGCCACAGCAATGAGAAGACGCCACAAAAGTACGGTATATCTTCTAAATGCCTTGCTGTTTGGTATGGAGAAAATTCGTATCTGGTCACTCTTTAAGAGGCAAGCGAAAATGTTTTTGGATCAGATGGAAACCCATTAGCTAAGACGAACCGCATTCCCTTGAGAAGAAGTGAGCAAGTAGTGTCATGAGTATGGACTTGTGGAGTACAAACCAGCTGCTTTGGTTCCGAAGATTGGACTGGTATTGACAACAAGAGCATCGGTTCTCGCACAGACACCACTAACGGTGTGTCGGCACCCGTACAGTTTACAGTTGACATGTTGTGAACCAACAGCCGTAGTGGCCAGGACTGCGCATTAGGCCATCATAAGCGTCGGCTGTCACCTGCGGATTATCTTTAACGTGCGCATTGTATGTACTGGGTCTATTCATTGATCCTACTCAAGTACGGCTAATTTTTCTGCTACACTCGGGCCTGTATATCATTTTAGATGACCCCAATAGACCACAGAGAAGTATCAAAGGCCGTCTACGATCTCGCAAACTCTTCCAGCCCGATTTCACCAAAGGTCAAGGAAGCTTTGCAAGTCATCGATTATGCATTGGACTCTTTCAAGTGCGTAGGTTCGTTCTCTCTTCTCTCGTCGGCCTTGTCAACAAAAGCGATCAATAAAAAAAAGGCAGGAGCACTTGTCGTTGAGCTTCAATGGAGGCAAAGATTGTTCGTCCTCTCTCACTTAGGCATCCTTTCTCTACTCTATGGTAATCTGGCGTATTTCACAAAGGCACGGTTCTATTACATCTCTACGCGGGTGCACTTTCGCGAAGGCTACAGCCAACGTCTGCATTTTCCATCCGTGCTGTCTACATCCCTCCACCATCGCCGTTTCACGAGCTTGATGCATTCATATATGAAGCGGCCGATGCATACAGTCTTGATCTGTTCTATTGTTCCTCAAATACGTCGGCACAAGACATCCAGTCGTCTGCAGAGACCGTCGAACCGCTCGTGAACAGCTCGTTGAATGGCAATCCGACGAAGCGCCAAGGTGGTGGGGAAGTGATGAAACGAGCGCTGGGGATGTACAAAGCCAACTGTCCTCAGGTCGAAGCTATATTGATCGGAACGAGGAGGACGGACCCTCACGGAGGTAAGAGATCTATTCATTTGAACAGAAATACAATTGTCAACCGATCATCGTAGAGTATTTATCATTCCGTAACACTACCGATCCAAGCTGGCCAAGATTTGAACGCATAAACCCTATAATCAACTGGTCTTATACTGACGTCTGGACGTTCTTAAGGGCTCTTCAGGTTCCTTACTGTTCTTTGTACGACCATGGGTAAGGTGATTGCTTATTGGTTGTACTTGGGTCATTCAAGAGTCTCTTAGGTATACGTCTATCGGCTCGACGTACAACACTTCTCCCAATCCCGCGCTCCTGATCAAGCCATCGTCACAGGAATTAGAAAGCGGAGATAACCCCCCTACTTCGAATCAGGCTCTATATCGACCAGCATACGAACTTTTAGACGGATCCCTAGAAAGAGCAGGAAGGGGTCCACCATTTAACGGTCCCACTGTATAAAGGGTGGGCAAGAATATACATTGATTGACTTATATGTCATCTATCTTGCATGTGAAATAAATACCTGTCATATCAATTATATGGTGTGTTGCAGCACCATCAAGTGTGCTATAGTAAAATCAAAGTCCACACCAGGGTCCAAGGTTTAGCTGAAGTCTACTCCGGCTTGCTCAATGGTGAACGTTTCCCGGCCTCTAATTCATCAAGGGTGGCTCGACCATACCCATTTCCGTTTGCTTTTGGCGCTTGAGCTTGAGATTCTATGTGCTTGACCCAAGTATAATATACCGAACCAGCCAGAATGGTAGCTATTGAGGAAGCACGACCGCTGCGTGAGGAGACTGATTAACACCATACATTTGAGAAAAAAAAAACAAATGAACTGACGTTGTAATGATATCTGAAAACAGCCACATTCCTAAAAGCGACGCAGCTACACCTCGTACTGCGGAGGATACCATATGTGTGATTGGTGAAGTCACCTTGATAGATAACAAGCTAGCGATGCTCATCAAGAAACCAAAAACACCCTTCCAGGTGCGTTAGAAAGACTTATCCGATCTCGTGGTCAGACAACTCACGGTGATTACAGATCCCCACAGGAATGTGCTCATGGGTGACATTCCTTCTGGCGGGACGACCGGAGGGGCGAATATTGACATGATAGCTGGAAGCTCTCCAGCCAATACGATTATTGGAAGAAGCAAGACGGCACTGTAAAGATTCGTGTACCACGATAAGTGAAGTGCGCTTCCCTTCACGACGTCCAGGCTGCGCTTTATTACCACCGAATGAGAGGCTGTGATCATGGAACTCAAAACGCCGAAAGTGATCCCAATGACCGATACAGAGGTTCCGTCTAAGAAAACACCGATAAAGAATCCAATCGTCACCACGAAACAAGCCACCAGGATCAGAAGAGATGGGCGAGCATGTAGCATGACGTAGGATGTACAGACAGTGAATGGCAGCACCATACCCCGTGCTACTTGATAGAACGATGCATCGACATATTTCAAGGTATAGTTACTGAAACTGGAATAGATGATCAGTAAATTGTCACTCGTGTAAGAAATGTACCAACATACCTCAAACCGATGACATTCAAACTAATCGTCGGAATCAAACCTTGAACAACCTGTTTGTCAAAGTACAGTGGAACTTTGAGCAGGCCGATAGCATGTGACACCACAAACAACAGGACAGCTATCACTAGCTGAGTGAACAAGAAAAACAATGGGGCATCGGTAATGTTTAAGACCCATTTATTTCTGTAATAAACATCTCAAAACGGCAACGATGACATTATATAAACGAGCACGCACGCCATGACCATCTATCGCACAGAGGTCAGTTATACCGCCTGTGAAAATGGCCAAAACACTCACCGCTAGGGCAGCGACAAGATAAAACAACACCGTGCCGATCTAATTGTTGCCAGCTGTCAAGCCTCGTTTATCCGAGCAACTCGAGTATAAAAAGCTTACGACAGCGAGGCGTGAATGTTTTGGTGCATCTTGTGAAGCCATTGGTATTCCTGGATATGCAGTCGCAGACCTTTACTGCGGATGAATCGTGGAGGAAAAGATAGGTACAAGTTTCCGAGACCTGTGGTTATATGTGACAAGTCGTGACTGACGCAGCATTTCATCAGTTCCACTTTACCAGCGCGACGCGACGCGCCTAGGCTCGACCTCTCATTTTTTCCTTACGGTAGCCTACAGAAACGTCCAATACAAAACCGTCTAAATCCCGTGTACCAATCATCAACCTCTCGCCCATGAACGAACAAGATATTGAAGATGCAGCACCCCCTCCGACAATAAACACTGCCGCCTGTTTGTTATATCGGACTACCTAATCTGCACAGGAAGAGCTGACCGCTAGACTTGATAGTGGAGCAGAATATCATCAAGATTCTACTAGCGACGGACAATCACATAGGTTATCTCGAGAGAGACCCAATAAGAGGTTCAGATTCGATTAATACTTTCAGGGAAATTCTGCAACTGGCCGTCAAACACGATGTGTGTGTGCACATTCGAACAAGTGACAAGCCGCGTGCCTCATTCAGTTTATTTAGGTTGATTTTCTTCTGCTTGGAGGAGACCTGTTTCACGACAACCGCCCATCAAGAGATACTCTATACCAAGTAATGGCTCTTTTGCGTGAATATACGTTAGGAGATAGACCGATACAAGTCGAATTGTTAAGCGATCCAAAAGAAGGAGGTGCTCCCGGGTATTCGTACGCCGTTACTCTTTTAGAAACAGGAACGAAAGTATTTGAAACCTTCACGTTTTCGCAGATTTCCAGCAGTGAACTATGAAGATCCAAACTTTAACATTGGAATTCCTGTATTTTCTATTCATGGAAATCACGATGACCCCCAAGGAGCTGGCACCGTCTGTAATCTCCCCAGTCTTCCTTATCAACGCGTCTGAAGTAATGTTGATGATAGCAAGGAGCGTTAGGTGCTCTGGACGTCCTCTCTGTTGCCGGGTTGATCAACTACATGGGGAAAATCGATCTCCCTTACTCTGATGCGGATGCTCAGCAAGACGGAATTGCAGTGAAACCTGTTCTTCTACGCAAAGGGACCACTAAATTAGCGCTCTACGGTATCGGAAACGTTAAAGATCAGAGATTGCATTTTGAGCTACGAAGCAACCGCGTACGCATGTACATGCCTAGGGACAAAGATGATTGGTTCAATATCCTGCTAATCCACCAAAACCGGCAAGTTACTTTCCGTGCCGCTCTTTGTAATCTTGTCTCAAATTTGATTGGTCTCCAAGTGTTCCACGCGGACCCCAGAGATCAGTTCCAGAAGGTATGTTCGACGATAGTATCGACTTCGTGGTTTGGGGACATGAACATGACTGTCGTATCATACCGGAACCTGTCGCTGGGAAGAAATATAGGATTTCTCAGCCGGGGTCCTCGGTAGCGACATCCCTGGCTGATGGAGAATCACTAGACAAGTAAGCTTTTTATCGCTTGACTATGTGCTCGCTATTCTAGCATCTATTAAGACATGTTGCCCTCATCGAAGTCCACGGCAAGGAATATAACCTCAGGGCAATACCTTTGAGGACAGTTCGGCCATTTGTACTCGAAGAGATCGCATTGACAGAGGTTGCAGAAGAGGAAGGTTTTGATATCGACGATCAAATGGAAATAACAAAGTATCTGAAAGCAAAAGTTGATTTCCTTATTTTTCCCATATTTTCTGCGATTGACAATGAATGGTTCGGTTAGGTCAACGTTTTGATCGAGAAAGCCAATGAATTGTGGGATGAGCGGAACGCAACAGCCGTCGAGCAAGGTGACATTGAGCTACCTCGTATGTTGCCCTTGATACGACTGAAGGTTTGCTACAATGGGGCGTATATCATCTACGTACTGAGACTCCGCGCAAGGTCGACACAACCGGCGTTAATGCCGTCTCTAACCCCGTTCGGTTCGGACAAGAATTCCAAGGGAAAATAGCTAACCCTCGAGACGTCTTAGTTTTCCATCGAGCCAAGAAATCCGGTGGGAAAAGTAAAGTGGTCGTCGATCAACCAGAGCTTTCGATCGACGATCCAGATCTCACGATTTCTGAAAAGATATCCAGACTGAGGGTGCAGACGTTGGTGAAAGAATTTCTTGGTGCTCAAGAACTTCAGCTGCTTGGTGAACCTGCGATGTCAGTTGCTATCGAGACTTTTGTGGATAAAGATGATACTCATGCAATTCAAAAGTGAGTTCTGTTTAGTTATCCAACGATCATCTCTTTTTAAAACCACATGCGGAGTCATGTTGCTCAGTCACTCAAGAAAATGATGAAAAACGTGCAAGGTAGCGAAGCATTCGATGAAGATGATTTTGACGACATCGTAATCCCCCAATTTTAAGCGTTGTTTCCTTCCTCTTATCTCCCGTTGTCACAGGTCGCGAAAGCTAGAGAACAACACGAAAAAGAGTTTGCGGAGAATATGCCTCAAACGCAGAAATCGAAAGGCAAGGTGAGCCGCTCCCGGGTCATTGTTGGTTATCCACCAATCGAATTCTCCAAGGGCAAGAATAAAGCGGGCGATTCCGACGTCGAAAGTGTCGATTCAATGGAGATTGACATGAATGTGGATGGTTCCGACTTCGAGGAACCTCCCCCGAAGAAAAAGGTGACTACGCGAGGCAAAAAAGCAGCACAAAGCTCTGACTCGGAAGAGTTCGAGGCACCTCCACCGAAGAAGACCACGACTCGAGGTAGGAAGGCTGCGGTAGAACCTGTCAAGAAAGCACCAGCTAAAGGCCGGGGAAAGACAGCGGTGGTGAGTACATAATCGTTTGTATTACCGTCAGAATCTTCTGTCCTAAGACACTGCGCATAGATTCCATCTGATGATGCGGAAGACGAAGACGAGGTAGAAATTTTGGAAGTGCCAAAAAAGAAGGGTCGGACGGCGGCCGCCAGGTACAGCATTCATATTATTCTGAGCTTCTATGCGCGCTAAGTCGATATTAGTCAATCCACCACTAAGAAAGCACAGGCAAAAAAAACAGCCGCCAGTAGTGCAAAGCAAGGAACTCTGAGTTTCGCACCATCTGTCAGGTCAACAAGGACTGCGGCTAGCAAAGCTAAGACGAAGCTGAGCGAAGTTGTGAGTTTCTTCTCTTTCTTGCAATATTTGCCATGGAAACGATCTCCTTTTTGAAAGGTGGAATCGAGTGACTAGGACTGTTTGCCAATTCTCGGTCTTATATACGTATACGTTAGCTAACTGCCGGGGTTGCTGATAATGTTAATTATAATTGTTTGCGGCGCTAGTGCGTCTATGCTGGTCCTGGGGAGCAAGTGCTAGACCAGATTCGATAGCGTTTCTGATCTTAGCATACGACGTGGTAGATTCAAGACATGCTGTATGTATATGCACGCTACAAACATACATTGTTCCTTTCCCCATCGACAGATCTTCATCCTCTCACACCTCTGCGAAGAAGCAAGTCTTTCTCTCTTGTATACTTTCCTATTCTGCACACGCAGAGCTATGCATAGCTCCATAAATTCAAGTTGCCGATATCGGCCGTATCGGGTAGGAGATAGGAGGACTGTGATAAGTAGTTACAAAGTCTTCATGTTTGTCTACTGTACAGGACAACAAATCTACAAAAAGTACTCAACAATGTATCTCAATCACCTGAATAACAACATAACGTTGTCCAACAATCAGGCAACACCCATCTGCAAAATACCAGTTACATAATGAGAACAAAAACCTGAGCTCTCAAGAAGACGGACTGGGCGGGGAAGATGAGTTCTGTGTAGCCTTCACCTTGGCCACCTCTTCTTCAACAGCCTTCGTCTTCGCTGCCTCTTCCTCAGCGGCCTTTTTAGCGGTGACAACTGCAAAGGGCCCATTATGCATCCTGATGCCAGCAAACCTGCCTTCCCAGCTAGGCGACTGACACGCAAACTTTGTGTCGAGATCAGGAGGGAAAAACATGCTGACCCGCACCTGTTTATTTTCTATATCGACCTTTTGAAACCACGGGACACAATGCACAGAAGAGATCATAAGATTTGGGTAGATACTGTTGTGGACGAAGGCTGCAGCTCCTAAGGCTGCGGCATACCCGACAACTGTTGGAGATGAGCAAGGGTGAGAGGCTGAGGGAATCCTGGGAACTTACGGAGAAACGTCGCCGACCAACCCATGGCGAGTAAGAGAACGTAAGGAATGAAGTGGCTGCAATCAGACACCCCAAAAGAACTTGGTCGTAAGAGTGACGCCAAGAGCATTGCAACTATTTCAGAAATGAGACCACATTGGTGAAAGGCAGAAATTTATACCCACGAAGATTAAGAGTAGAAATAGCGATGCTCCATACCAGTTCGTGCTTCACACGGGCTGTTGATAGCTTGGGAAGATAGAATGCAAGGATGGCTCTGGAGGGTGACGTTTATTACTTCTTTTGGCTGAACATACAAGATTACTCACCCCGAGATTGATGCGAGTGTAATAAGAGAATTGAAAATTGGGAAGAAGGCCCCTATTGGTGAGTCGTTCGACTCTGCGGAAGCAATGCTCCAGGCAGCGAATCCGATAGTCAGGAAGTTGAATAATACGAGAAGGACTAAAGTCCGAAAATAAGCCTCGTGAGGTGGTTCGCAATATAGAAGATGATACCAAATATGACCAAACGAGCCAAAAGAAAGTTGATTTTGAAAGCGGGGGGTTGGAATTGCATTACAACGATAAACCAGAGGTACAAGAAAAAGAGCGAGATCAGCCAGAAAACAGGTGGCAATGATAATTCGGGGCTGGATGTATTTTTGGAGGAAGCCACGCGTGAATTTATACAGCTCCAGCAAAGCGGGGTAGACAAGAAATGCGACCACAGACAGAACTCGTGACCATGGTACCGGTATCAAAGACAATGACCAACAATGTACGGCGTGATAGTACAATCGCATAGTACACAACGTAGTCCAGTGTCCATATTTTACCTTCAAGAACTGATCCTTATGCCAGTGAGCACCTGCGCCGAAGAATCACGATTCATTGGTACACTTTGCAACAATGCCTAATGGAGTTGGACAGGCCTCCCGGCAGCAGGGTCAAGAAGTTTCTGTCGTCATTGTTGGAGTGGTATCAGGATGGTACGACAAGCAAGATTGCGTGCGCAGTAATCCAGGTAGGAGAACTCCATTAGGCCGTGGAAGACTGATCAGCGCAGTTCAGGGTCGGGTGCAGTTTGAATACATCGACGTCCTTCATGATGTCTGGTGGATTAATGGGCCAGTGGTTGGGCTGGGAGAAACAGAAAGTTGTCGTGAACCTGGATACGAAGCGAGGCATCCGCGAGATTGCTATTTCAGCAGTGGGGTTGAAGGTGGATTGTGCAAGAGTTTCATCGCCAGGAGATACATGAAGGCTGACATTGGCGCAAAATCAGGAGGAGGGTGTACTAGGCTATACAGGTGCTGATATTTCATCACTGTCCGTTGGGGTCCGTGGCGAGGGCCGTGCCAAAAATAGCAAAGCTTTTACCGCGTATCACTGTGGCACAGACTCGGAACCCGCCTTTATTTTATGTTTAGACGTCGTCTTCAATAACTACTTACTGACGACGTCGCTTCTCCTGCGACAATCCCTTCAACTACCTCTTCATGCCTTCTCCCATTGCACTTAATCCTGTCGCCCAGTCATCGTCCATTTTCAAAAAGAAATCTTCCTCCAGCTTCCCTGCTTCGGCTGCGTCCTATCTGTGTGCCGTCTCCCAAGCTGATCAGAGAGCACGAGCTCATGGTAACACCCCGACTTCGACTCCCGCTCTGTCCTTATCATCTTCCGTAACTACCTCGTCTGAGGATACTGTCTTGTCTGACGAAGTCAAAAACTGGGACAACGAGGACGGTTTGTCTTATCCTGCAATCCCACCTACCTCTGAGCAGGTCTTCCCCACCATTCATTCTGAATTTGGCCACTGCGCCAACGAGGACTACAGATATGTTTCTCAGCACAGGCCTGGTGAACCTGTTGCTAGCCATGAGGAGCAGGACCCTCCCTATTATATCGTCTTGTCCACGTACATCAGCTATATCATTCTCATCGTTCTTGGCCACGTTCGTGACTTTATGGGCAAGAGGCTAAAGCCTTCCGCCTACAAGCACCTCCGACCCCACAATGCATGTCTTCTTTGATTATATTCTTCCTCATTCCTAACCTCTTTTCTGAAGGGTTATGCTTCTCTCAATTCGGACTTTGACTCCTTCTACACTAGACGGCTTAAAACACGACTTGATGATTGTTTCTCCACTCCAGTCACCGGCGTTCCCGGACGCACTATCATCACTTACGACCGTTATTCTAATGACAATAACAACACGCTTTATCTGACCGGCACTCGTACCCGCGGTCTCAACATTGCTTCCTATAATTACCTTGGTTTTGCTCAAGCACGTGGAGGATGTGCGGATGCCGTAGCAGAATCCATATCGCGTTACGGCGTCTCTGCTTGTGGTTCTCGCCTGGAGGGTGGGTCCCTGGATCTTCACCAAACTGCTGAAGCTTTGGTTGCCCGATTTATTGGTATGGAGGACTCAGTGATCAGTTCCATGGGGTTTGCTACGAATTCTTCCATCATCCCTGCGCTGGTCAGTAAAGGATGTCTGGTCATTTCTGATGAATTCAACCACGCATCAATTCGATTTGGTGTACGACTGAGCGGTGCCAACGTTAGAATGTTCAAACATAACGACATGGATGCTCTCGAAAACCTATTGCGAGAAGTCATCAGCCAGGGACAACCCAAGACTCATAGACCCTGGAAAAAGATCTTGATTATTGTAGAAGGTCTTTACAGCATGGAGGGCACCATGGTCAATCTTCCACAAATCTTAGAACTCAAGAAGATCTATAAAGTCCGTCTAATCAATGATTTTAAGTGATTTCTGCAGATTAACGGACTGCTTTAATTTGCAGTTTTATCTGTTCGTGGACGAGGCACACTCAATTGGTGCTCTGGGTGCGCATGGTCGTGGAGTCGCTGATTATTTCGGGATCCCACCGCGTTCTATCGACATCTTGATGGGAACATTTACCAAGTCGTTTGGGGCTGCAGGAGGTTACGTTGCCGGTAATAAGGTCCTCATGAACCACATCCGTCTAAAAGGACATTCTGGTGCTTATGCGGAATCCATGAGCCCACCCGTTTTGACCCAGGTTATATCGAGCATGGCTAGTATCATGGGTGTCTCCACGGACACAAAGTCGGCCGGATCTACAAATTCAGCCGTCATTCAATATCCCGGTCCTGTCCCTTCCACGGCTTTACCTGGGTGGATGGACTTACCCCCTTCGCTCAAAGATGGGTCCGAAGGAAAGACGCGTCTCCGCAGATTGGCTTTCAACTCAAGATATCTCTCCCGGGGGCTCGAGAAACTCGGATTCATCACATACGGTCACGACGATTCTCCAATTGTTCCTCTCATGTTGTTCAACCCTGGCAAGATGGTAGCATTCTGTCGGATGATGAAACAGAGACCTACCCCTATCTTCACTGTAGTGGTCGCGTATCCTGCTACAACATTGGTCACGGGTCGGGTGCGATTTTGTCTTAGCGCGGCCCACACGAAGGAAGACATCGACACCGTACTCAAGGCTTGTGATGAGATTGGAGATTGGCTAGACTTGAAACAAAGGAATGGAGAAAGGTGGCCATTGCGGATGATCATAGATAGGGCAGTTGAGCTTGTGAATATGAAGATGGATTGACCGACAAGAACTTTTGGAAAATGACGGTTTGTGGGACAGGCAACGTACAGTCTTTCGTTTATCACTGTTACCCCTTCCTTTTGTTTATATTGCTACTTACTTATTGTGGATCATACTATTATCGGCTGTCTTGACAACCTTCCTGTCTTTTCTCGAAATAACACTGGACAAAATTGAAATACAAATTTCACCGTCAGCTTTTGAGTGAGGAGTAGATGATCTACCTACGCCAAGAACACAAAGTAATGGAAGTGTTGCACGTTGAAGGTTCTCGGAACTTTGATCCACCAACGTCTGCTTGGCCTGACTTGCTCTTAACCTTTACGTCCTCTTAAATTTTCCTGACTGCTTTCCTCCATCGAACACTAAGCCGACTTTATATCCTTCCCCCTTTTTTATTATCGATGGCTCCAATCAAGGTCACAAAAATCTGCTGCAGTACGTTGGAGTCGCGCGCTCATCTCGCGTATGTCAATTGGTTCTGACATTTGTCGTGGCAGTTGGCGCAGGATATGTCGGTCAGTAACTACGTTCAAGTTTTTCTCGGATTTCGTGGATATCTTGCTGTTGCGCGCAACTTTATGGGAACGGCTTCCGAGAATCTTGCGTAAATCCTTCATAGGCACAACTCGCTCACGGTCTTCATCTAGGCGGTCCCACATGCGCAGTTATTGCACTCAAGTGTCCAGATATCACTGTTACCATCGTTGATCTCAACCAAGCGCGTGTGGATGCTTGGAACAGCCCTGATTTCGACCTTCCAATCTACGAGCCGGGGCTGGAGGACGTCGTTCGTCAGGCGAGAGGAAAAAATCTGTTTTTCTCTACGGACGTCGACAAAGGTATTAAAGAGGCTGATTTGATTTTTGTATCGGTGAATACGCCGACAAAAAAGAGTGGTGTCGGTGCAGGTTTTGCTGCAGATCTCAAGTGATTATAGTTTCTTGTTCTAAAGCTCATCGCTTATCCTTTCTGATCTACTGTACAGTTATGTTGAGCTGGCTACACGTCGCATTGCCGCAGTCGCCACTTCTTCCAAGATTGTTGTCGAGAAATCTACAGTTCCCTGTCGCACGGCCGAGTCGATGAGGACCATCCTGGAGGCCAACTCTAGGCCCAACACTCGGTTTGATATCCTTTCTAACCCCGAGTTCCTAGCAGAAGGAACAGCAATTACCGATCTATTTGCGCCTGATCGTGTTTTGATCGGTTCTCTGCAAACACCCGAGGGTATAGACGCTTGCAATGCCCTTGCGAATGTATATGCTAACTGGGTTCCGTAAGTGCTATTGAATTTTTATTCCTAACTGATCTTGGGTTCCTGATTACGGTCTCCCTTTCTGCGCAGTAAGAATCGCATTTTGACGGTCGGACTGTGGTCTTCGGAGTTATCCAAACTTGCCGCGAATGCAATGTTGGCTCAGAGAATATCTTCCGTCAACGCTCTATCCGCCATCTGCGAGGCCACAGGTGCTAACATTGACGAAGTTGCGCACGCAGTTGGATTTGATTCGCGTGTTGGTCCCAAATTCCTCAGGGCCTCCGTTGGTTTCGGAGGATCTTGTTTCCAAAAGGATATCTTGAATTTGGTATATTTGAGCGAAAGTCTACACTTACCCGAGGTGGCAGCGTACTGGAGACAGGTTGTCGAGATGAACGAGTATCAAAAGCGACGATTCGCCAAAAACGTCGTGGACACCCTGTTTAACACCATTACGGGCAAGGTAATTCACACGCACCGTCCAAATCATCTTATTTCCACTGGAGACTTACCCGACTTGACAGCACATCGCAGTCCTTGGGTTCGCGTTTAAGGCGGACACAGGCGATACCCGTGAATCTGCTGCAATTACTTTAATCCGTGATTTCCTGTCTGAACGGGCTATTGTGAACATTTATGACCCCAAGGTCGAGCACGAGCAAATCTGGAGCGACCTCACCGAGGCCTGCCCCTCGACCCCCCTTGAAAGCCGTGAGTTTCTTTCGCCACTTTAACGCCCCATTTTTGAACCATTTTCTCAGTCAAGAAATCTGTCTCGATCCATGCAAGCGCGCTTTCTGCGTGTAAGAACACTGAGGCTGTCGTAATAGCCACAGAGTGGAAAGAATTCCAGAAGATCGATTGGGAAGCCGTTTATGAAGGTATGAACAAACCAGCGTTCGTGTTCGACGGCAGGATGCTCGTCGATGCTGAGAAACTCCGCAAGATTGGCTTCAAGGTTACTGTTATAGGCCGGGGTGAGCGGTTGTAGAAGACAAATACCCGTTGTGACGCTGTAGTAGTGGTATTTTAGAGTCGGGTAACTTTGTGCGACGTACGGTTAACCTTCGGTATACCTTTGCTGTTTTTTCTTGGATCTTTTATAGACCTTTCGTGTTTGCAGTATTTCGTTTTATTTTTCTTGGTATCGGTAACTAGATGCGGTAATACGCTGCAATGTTTTTGGACAAACCATTGCGACTATTAATAAACCTTTCCCTTTGTATTGGAGAAGTAAACGTGGGAACCGATAATCGGGTAGACACGGTCGTATCAAATGCAATCATAATGTTTATCACAATATAAAATACGCCGGCTCCCTGGCACCTTGGAATCAGGCTAAGGTGCACCAAGAAAGTACAGTATGTATAGCAACAAATCCAGAAGATTAAGCAACAAAACCAGCTCACCTAAACTTCTCTAGGGAGTATATATGAGCCTGAGAGCATTTGTCATTACACGGGGTACTAGTATTTATCAATCCTCATCTTCTTCAACTTCGTGATCACTCCGCTTGAACAAAGCCATAAGCTCCTCCCTGCCCAGCGTAGCAACCTTCTGCAGGGCTTCTCCTGATAACGCAGACTGTGCCAGAATACGTTTCCTTTCCTGCAGCTGCAAAACAGATGGGACAGAATTTAACCTCACGTTGACTATATACAACGGAAGTACATACCTGCAAAATACGATCCTCAACAGTATCTTCTATTGTTAGCTTCCAAACATTCACTTGCTTCTTTTGGCCGATGCGATGCGCACGCGCAAACGCTTGGTCCTAGCAGCATACAAGGACGCACAAGATGGTCAACAGAAAGAACTGATTTCGTACGATTAGACTTACCTCCAATGCGGGATTCCACCACAGGTCAATGAGAATAACGTTGTTACAAGCTGTGAGATTCAAACCTGTACAAAAGTAATTGTATTTCGTTTGAAAGGAAGTAAAACAAATAGATACTCACCGACACCTCCAGCCTTGAATGACATGAGAATAATACGAACCTGGGGGTCCTCTTTGATCGTGTCTATAGCCTTACGTCGTTGATTCTGGTTCATTGTACCATCATCTGTCGAGCCAAGGTCGGCAAGGTTCAAGAAAATCATAACGACATTACTTACACTGGACAAACCGAATCTTCTTCTCCTTCAATACTTTCTCAATCAACGCAAGCATTGAAGTAAACTGAGAGAATATTATGATCTTCTCTGTCTGTTTGCTTCTTGTCTCGATCTCGTTTACAAGTTCAACGACCTTGCGAATTTTTGCAGAATCACTGTCACTGGTATCGACGACCTTTTCAGACAACTCCAAACACACGGCACAGTGGGTATCTGAAGGAGATACTAGCCTGTAACGATGTTAATTCCAAGCGAGCCAATGAAGGACTATAGTGACTCACTCTTTGAAACAAATTCGACATTTGTTTTGAGCGCTGAGATCCAAATTCGCAAGGGCCTTAGCAAGGTCAGCCCCATCCTCTTCTTCCTCCTGCGAGTTTGTCTCTGGTTTATTGATGACGGCATCTTCATCTTGCTTCCAATCTCCCATGACGAGAGAAGGATGATCGCAAGCTAATGCCATTGTAAGCAGATACAAGGCTACTAATCAGAACAAACTTTCTTTACCTTGACGCGCTCGTAATAGGAGCGTGAGCATGTGCATATAAGACCGCTTGTCTTCCGAATTTGCCAATTTTTGCAATTCCCCTGCCATCCTATTCTCAATCGTAGTATAGAAGCGTCGTTCGGCAGGACTAAAGTCACAGCGCACAACTTCGACCAGTTTTGGAGGAAGGTCAAGGATCTTCTTCCCATTAACAGTATCCTCCTTCGTACGACGGAGCATTATAGATTTCAAGATAGCCTATGACATCAGAAAAATTGAAATCATCTTTTTACAAATAGGGTAGGCACGAACGTGAAGTCTTTTCATCGGCGCCTTCGTTCTCCCTTTCTTGATCGGATCGACGATTTTTTCTTTGAAACTTGCCCAATCATTCAAGGGCTTCATATGCAAGAAGTTAAGAAGAGAGTAGAATTCCTCGACTTTATTCTGACTAAGTCACGGGAGATCAGCGTTAAAAGCGGAGTAGTTGAGGAAATCCTTACATGGGGGTTCCCGTTAAACACCACCGATTCTTGGCTTGTAAATCGAAGCATGCTTTCGCATTTTTAGTACCCTTGTTCTTGATATTATGCGCTTCATCTATATGGCGAAGTTCGAGGATACAAAATTTCGCAGGACGACGATACGCACCTAGAACTATTCGCCACCATTTGACCTTGAACAAAGCGTTCAAGACTTTCTTCTTCTTAGGTGAGTCGTTATGCTCCGACGCAACCGTACCATACGATGTGATGACAACATGATATTTATTCAACACTTCCGGATCTGTCCACTAGTAAATCATGCTGAAGTTCTCTCAGTTCAAGAAAGAAATACCGTTAGTTCTACTGGCACCGGTATGAAGCAACACTTTCAGCGATGGAGTCAGCCTTTTAATTTCCTCTTCCCACTGAGTGGCCAGTGACGTGGGTGCAATCACGCTGAGTTAAGTTGTGAGAGACATTAAAGAAAATGGAGTGAGATACTCACAGAGTACCAGGAGCATATCCCTTTTCCCTATCTGCACGACGAGGTTTACCCTCAACAATACGGACGAGAGTCTGGATTGTCTTGCCCAACCTTCAAGAAGTTGAGGCACGTTCAAAGGTCAGCCGTTATGATACGCCTCACCCCATATCATCAGCTAAGATGCCACCATGTTTGTTCTCTTCCTCTCTTTCCTTCATCCAGTATCTCGCCTGTACCTGATGGTGGAGCAGACGAAAGTCAGCTTTGAACCCATCAACGATGGTATCTTCTTCCTTGACATCAAACTGGTGGTCAATGGGCGCCCCGGAAAACAGCTCCTTTAACTCTTTGTCAACTTCGCTAGCTGCTTTGGGTGCTTCCCAGTAATCATTTGCGTTCACTTGCGCATCGATATTTATAACTGTGGCATCTTCTTCACCATCAGAAAGCGCCAGGGGTAGTAGCTTTGAATTATTAATGTCTTTATTCGAGGGTATTTGAATTGGATTAGCTTCCCGAGTTGTAGTTTGAGCAGGCCTTGGTTTCTGAGTAGACGGGATACGGGGTTGAAGCGGCTCATGGTGCGTACTTAGACTTTATAAGCAGGCGATAAGGATGCAACAACATACTCTAACAGCTTCGTCGCCACTATCAGAATCTGAAATTGTTAGAACGGTACGGGGCTTGTTCCGATTGACAAGCGGTCTTGGCGGTCCAGATGATGAATTAGAGGAACCAATGCTCTGAAGGTGGAGAATAGGTCGTTGAGTGAAATGACGCGTAAACGGAATTGCAGTGACCGACTATAACATCTGGGCTGTAAAATTCCCTGTTCGCGGCAACCTGGCGGCGGCTAATAAAGCCACAACATGACATACGAAGGAAAGAGAAGAGACTGGTTAAACTCACATATTC